>WNWK01003746.1:0-87500 GCA_009830355.1 Cherax destructor
TATCGAACCAAGTAAGAACCAGAAATAACGGATTTAAATTGGATAAATTTAGATTTAGAAAGGACATAGGCAAGTACTGGTTTTGAACAGAGTTGTAGATGCGTGGAACAATCTTCCGAGTACTGTGATAGAGGCTAGGACCTTGGGTGGCTTTAAAAGAGATTGGACAAATATATGAGTGGGAGGGGCTGGGTTTGATTTGTGTCTGAGTACGGGAATAAATTCTTAGGTAGTGGTGGTTTTGATAAGGACCTGCCTTGTATGGGCCAGTAGGCCTTCTGCAGTGTTCCTCCATTCTTATGTAAAGTTCTAAAGCTCGGGAATGTTCATAACCCTAGCACCTACCAGCTTAATAATGTTGAACTCAGCCGTACAGAATGCGAAAAGGATTTGGGGGTTATGGTAAGAAGCAACCTCAAACCAAGTCAGCAATGCCTAAGCGTAAGAAATAAAGCAAATAGATTACTGGGGTTTATATCAAGAAGTGTAAGCAACAGAAGTCCAGCGGTTATATTCACTTTATACATCATTAGTAAGGCCTCACCTAGATTACGCAGCCAGTTCTGGTCTCCATTTTACAGAATGGATATAAATTCGTTAGAAAACATTCAGCGACGAATGACATAAGAACATAAGAAAGGAGGAACACTGCAGCAGGCCTGTTGGCCCATTCTAGGCAGGTCCTTCACATTCCATCCCACTAACAGAATATTTGTTCAACCTAATTTTCAATGCTACCCAAGAAATAAGCTTTCATAATTTTATTTACTCATGTGCAATTCCCACTCAAATCAACCCTTTCACTCATGAATTTATCCAACCTAAATTTAAAACTACCCAAGGTCCTTGCTTCAATAACCTTACTAGGCAGACTGTTCCACTCATCAACTACCCTATTTCCAAACCAATACTTTCCTATATCCTTTCTAAATCTAAACTTATCTAACTTGAATCCATTATTGCGGGTTCTCTCTTGGAGAGATACCCTCAAGACCTTATTTATATCCCCTTTGTTAATACCCATTTTCCACTTGTATACCTCGATCATGTCTCCCCTCATTCTACGTCTTACAAGTGAATGTAATTTAAGGGTCTTCAATCTTTCTTCGTAAGGAAGATTTCTAATGCTATGTATTAATTTAGTCATTCTACGCTGAATGTTTTCTAACGAATTTATGTCCATTCTGTAATATGGAGACCAGAACTGAGCTGCGTAATCTAGGTGAGGCCTTACTAATGATGTATAAAGCTGTAATATAGCCTCTGGACTTCTGTTGCTAACACTTCTTGATATAAATCCCAGTAATCTATTTGCCTTATTACGTACGCTTAGGCATTTCTGTCTTGGTTTAAGGTTGCTGCTTACCATCACCCCCAAGTCCTTCTCGCAATCTGTATGGCTAAGTTCTACGTTATTTAACTTATAAGTGCTTGGGTTATGGACACTCCCGAGCTTTAGAACTTTGCATTTATCTACATTGAACTGCATCTGCCATTTTTCTGACCAGGAATTGAGTTTGTCTAAATCCTCCTGTAGTTCACTGACATCTACGTCTAAATCGATTATCCTACCTATCTTCGTGTCATCAGCGAATTTGCTCATATCACTAGAAATTCCCTCGTCAAGGTCATTTATATATATTATAAACAACAATGGGCCCAAAACCGATCCCTGAGGAACGCCACTTGTTACAGATCCCCACTCCGATTTAACCCCATTTATGCACACCCTCTGCTTCCTATTGGTGAGCCATGACTCGATCCATGACAACACTTTTCCCCCAATGCCATGAGCAGCCACTTTCTTTAACAGTCTCTGATGTGGTACTCTATCAAAAGCCTTACTAAAATCCAAATAAACGATATCGAATTCTTTATCATTATCAAAGTTAATTCATAGCATTAGAAATCTTCCGTATGAAGAAAGATTGAAGACCCTTAAATTACATTCACTTGTAAGACGAAGAATGAGGGAAGACATGATCGAGGTATACAAGTGGAAGATGGGTATTAATAAGGGGGATATAAATAAGGTCTTGAGGATATCTCTCCAAGAGAGAACCCGCAATAATGGATTCAAATTGGATAAGTTTAGATTTAGAAAGGATGTAGGAAAATATTGGTTTGGAAATAGGGTAGTTGATGAGTGGAACAGTCTGCCTAGTAGGGTTATTGAAGCTAGGACCTTGGGTAGTTTCAAATTTAGGTTGGATAAATACATGAGTGAGAGGGGTTGGATTTGAGTGGGACTCGCGCTTGAGTTAATAGAATCATCAAATCTTATTTCTTGGGTAGAATTGAAAATTAGGTTGGGCAATTATTCTGTTAGTGGGATGGATTGTGAAGGACCTGCCTAGTATGGGCCAACAGGCCTGCTGCAGTGTTCCTCCTTTCTTATGTTCTTATATAATAAAACACTTTGTGCTATTAATGTTGCATCTGCAGCTTCGTGCTATTCATTTCAAGCATTACAGTTCCATGGAAATAAATGATATAAAATACTGACACAATGGAAAGATAAACACATAAGCAGTATAATGTGATCCTTTATTGACAACGTTTCGCCCACGCAGTGGGCTTTATCGAGTCAAACAGATCTACCTGGATAAAAGAAACAAGGGTATTTATAGGATTTAGTCAGGTGGAGAATGCTGGGTCAGGTGGAGAATGCTGCATGTGACAGTCTTCAAAGTAGTGTGATAGTTTAAAACCTCGGGTAAATTAAAGAACCTGCAGTGTTCCATTCTTGAGTTCTATGTGGGATAGCGATGAAGAAGTTTCTTGGCAATGACTGCAGCAAATTATACATCGGCGAAACATCTAGAGACCTCCAAACACCTATTTCAGAACACCAGTACGCAGGCAGATCTGCTAGGGATTCGAAAACTAACCCAAAAAGTTTTTTCCAGGTGTATAGAACAAAAGTTAGAGATAAGATAGGTCCCCTTAAAAATAATTATGGGTATCTTACTGACAAAGATAATGAAATGTGCTCTATTTTTAATAATTATTTTCTCTCGGTTTTCACTCAGGAAGACACTAATAATATCCCAAGAATTAGGTATTTTAGTGGGCCTGAAGAAGATAAATTATGTAGTATCACAGTCACTAGCGAAAAGGTTATCAAACAGATAGACCGTTTGAAGCAAAATAAATCGCCAGGCCCTGATGAGCTTTTTTCAAGGGTTCTTAAGGAATGCAAAATGGAACTCTGTGAACCCTTAACTAACATTTTTAACCTATCTCTTCAAACAGGTGTAGTGCCGGATAAGTGGAAGATGGCTAATGTAATTCCTATTTTTAAAGCAGGGGACAAGTCGTTACCATCAAATTACCGCCCAATAAGTCTAACATCAATTGTAGGCAAATTACTAGAGTCGATTAAAGCTGATAACATAAGAAGCCATCTCGATAGGCATAATTTGATTAATGATACTCAGCATGGATTCATCAGGGGCCGTTCCTGCCTAACTAATTTATTAACTTTTTTCAGTAAGGCTTTTGAGGCAGTTGATAATGATAAAGAATTCGATATCGTTTATTTGGATTTTAGTAAGGCTTTTGATAGAGTACCACATCAGAGACTGTTAAAGAAAGTGGCTGCTCATGGCATTGGGGGAAAAGTGTTGTCATGGATCGAGTCATGGCTCACCAATAGGAAGCAGAGGGTGTGCATAAATGGGGTTAAATCGGAGTGGGGATCGGTTTTGGGCCCGTTGTTGTTTATAATATATATAAATGACCTTGACGAGGGAATTTCTAGTGATATGAGCAAATTCGCTGATGACACGAAGATAGGTAGGATAATCGATTCAGACGTAGATGTCAGTGAACTACAGGAGGATTTAGACAAACTCAATTCCTGGTCAGAAAAATGGCAGATGCAGTTCAATGTAGATAAATGCAAATTTCTAAAGCTCGGAGTGTCCATAACCCAAGCACTTATAAGTTAAATAACGTAGAACTTAGCCATACAGATTGCGAGAAGGACTTGGGGTGATGGTAGCAGCAACCTTAAACCAAGACAGCAATGCCTAAGCGTACGTAATAAGGCAAATAGATTACTGGGATTTATATCAAGAAGTGTTAACAACAGAAGTCCAGAGGTTATATTACAGCTTTATACATCATTAGTAAGGCCTCACCTAGATTACGCAGCTCAGTTCTGGTCTCCATATTACAGAATGGCCAAAAATTCGTTAGAAAACATTCAGCGTAGAATGACTAAATTAATACATAGCATTAGAAATCTTCCACGAAGAAGATTGAAGACCCTTAAATTACATTCACTTGTAAGACGTAGAATGAGGGGAGCATGATCGAGGTATACAAGTGGAAAATGGGTATTAACAAAGGGGATATAAATAAGGTCTTGAGGTTATCTCTCAAGAGAACCCGCAATAATGGATTCAAGTTAGATAAAGTTTAGATTTAGAAAGGATATAGGAAAGTATTGGTTTGGAAATAGGGTAGTTGATGAGTGGAACAGTCTGCCTAGTAGGGTTATTGAAGCAAGGACCGTGGGTAGTTTTAAATTTAGGTTGGATAAATTCATGAGTGAAAGGGGTTGGATTTGAGTGGGAATTGCACATGAGTAAATAAAATTATCAAAGCTTATTTCTTGGGTAGCATTGAAAATTAGGTTGAACAAATATTCTGTTAGTGGGATGGAATGTGAAGGACTTGCCTAGAATGGGCCAACAGGCCTGCTGCAGTGTTCCTCCTTTCTTATGTTCTTATGTTCTTATGAAATTCCTGTGTTCAACACCGAAATTCACACAACCATTTAATCAACTACAGAAACGCAAGACTCATCGCCAGAGAAGACAACACTCAATACCGAAGAATCCTGGAATCATCACTTATATGTATATCCAACAACTTCAACCAAAACAACGGCTTCTACAACATAGCTGAACTTATTGCCAAGAAACTTCATCGCTATCCCACATAGAACTCAAGAATGGAACACTGCAGGTCCTTTAAGTTACCCGAGGTTTTAAACTATCACACTACTTTGAAGACTGTCACATGCAGCATTCTCCACTTGACCCAGCATTCTCCACTTGACCCAGCATTCTCCACTTGACCCAGCATTCTCCACTTGACCCAGCATTCTCCACCTGACTAAATCCTATAAATACCCTTGTTTCTTTTATCCAGGTAGATATGTTTGTGACTCGATAAAGCCCACTGCGTGGGCGAAACGTTGTCAATAAAGGATCACATTATACTGCTTATGTGTTTATCTTTCCATTACAGTTCCATCTTACAGCTAATCATATATTCAATGCAATACGAAGATACATATAAAAAACAATCTGTCATTACTACTACATAAACACTAGTCACTAGGCTAGAATCTCATCAACTAACAAGTTCATCTAAGCGGTTGTTGGCTAGTATAATGAGAACACGAATTGGACAATACAGTAAGAAACTACAAGACGATCTGACCGGTTTAAAAAATGGTGATAAAAAAGGGCAGTTGCTGCAGTTCCTTCACAACAAATGTAATAAGAATGGGAAAAGAGAAGTGGAGACTAACCAGGTCATGTGACATGAGAGATGAAAAACTCTCAGAATCAAGTAGTAAAATGGACGTTATTGTAAACCCTAAACCCAAACCCTCTGCCCACGTAAATATAGGGCAGCATACGCCAGGCTAGTACATGTAACTACAAATTTAAAAAATCTTAAGTCAACAAGACTAAACAAGAGACTCACAATGAGAGATAATGTGACCAGATGGGTAAATGTGTAACTAATGGGTTCCCTAAAGAATCCGTTCAGGGTTCCATCTTATTCTCGCATATATTCAGAGTGTTCTGAGGTCACGCTAACTTAAATAGTTAACTGATTCTATATGAGCAGTAAATGATGTCTATCTGTGCTTTAGCTCAGGTCATCCTTATTTCCCATACCAGGTCATCATTATTTCCCATACAAGGTCATCCATATTTCCCATACCAGGTCATCCTTATATCCCATACAAGGTTATCCTTATTTCCCATACCAGGTCATCCTTATATCCCATACAAGGCTATCCTTATTTCCCATACCCGGTCATCTTTATATCCCATACAAGGTTATCCTTATACAGTTCCTATATCCATAGAAGATCTTTTTCATACCAGGTCATCCTTATATCCCATACAAGGCTATCCTTATTTCCCATACCAAGTCATCATCATATCCCATACAAGGCTATCCTTATTTTCCATACCAGGTCATCCTTATATCCCATACAAGGCTATCCTTATTTCCCATACCAGGTCATCCTTATATCCTATACAAGGTTATCCTTATTTCCCATACCAGGTCATCCTTATATCACATACAAGGTTATCCTTATTTCCCATACAAGGCTATCCTTATTTCCCATACAAGGCTATCCTTATTTCCCATACAAGGCTATCCTTATTTCCCATACAAGGCTATCCTTATTTCCCATACAAGGCTATCCTTATTTCCCATACAAGCCTATCCTTATTTCCCATACCAGGTCATCCTTATATCCCATACAAGGCTATCCTTATTTCCCATACCAGGTCATCCTTATATCCCATACAAGCCTATCCTTATTTCCCATACCAGGTCATCCTTATATCCCATACAAGGCTATCCTTATTTCCCATACCAAGTCATCCTTATATCCCATAAAAGGCTATCCTTATTTCCCATACCAAGTCATCCTTATAGCCCATACAAGTCTATTCCTATTTTACATATCAGGTCATCCTTATTTCCCATACCAAGTCATCCTTATATCCCATACAAGGGTATCCTTATATCCCATACCAGGTCATCCTTATATCCCATACTAGGTCATCCTTATATACCATACCAGGTCATCCTTATATCCCATTCCAGGTCATCCTTATATACCATACCAGGTCATCCTTATATCCCATACCAGGTCATCCTTATATCCCATACCAGGTCATCCTTATATCCCATTCCAGGTCATCCTCTTTTTGTTACTTTTTGGACGGCTTCTTCCGCTACGTAAGACTCAAGTTTCTCTACGATTTTAGTTAAATAATGAATTACCACAACTTTTAAGAAAGTTTTACCAACTCAAAAATAATTGTGTTAGCAGTTATTTTAAATGAAAATTTACTATTTGTAATTGTTATGAACAACACATTGTTCAGATACGACGTAAACACCACCTAAACATTAACGTTAACTATTATTTATATTATAAACATTAAGAAAAATGAAGTAAAATTGTGTGGGACACAATTCAAGGTATAATACATTTAAATACTGAAGTAGATTACAACACAACATTATTGTTATAATATTGGCTAACATTCACAGTACATAACAATATAACATAAAATAAAGACGTACTGACCAGGGTGCACCAGCACACACCTGAATTATTTGTATCAATGGATCGAATATCAACGGTGTGTGTGTGTGTGTGTGTGTGTGTGTACTCACCTAATTGTACTCACCTCATTGTGGTTGCAGGGGTCGAGACTCAACTCCTGGCCCCGCCTCTTCACTGTTCGCTACTGGGTCCCTTCTCTCCCTGCTCCATGAGCTTTATCATACCTCGTCTTAAAGCTATGTATGGTTCCTGCCTCCACTACATCACTTGCTAGACTATTCCACTTCCTGACTACTCTATGGCTGAAGAAATGCTTCCTAACATCCCTTTGACTCATCTGAGTTTTCAACTTCCAATTGTGCCCCCTTGTTTCTGTGTCCTCTCTGGAACATTCTGTCACTATCTACCTTGTCAATTCCCCGCAGTATTTTGTATGTTGTTATCATGTCTCCTCTAACCCTCCTATCCTCCAGTGTTGTCAGGCCGATTTTCCTTAACCTTTCGTCGTAGGACTTTCCCCTGAGCTCTGGAACTAACCTTGTCGCAAACCTTTTCACTTTCTCTAATGTCTTGACGTGCTTGACCAGGTGTGGGTTCTAAACTGGTACTGCATATTCTAGTATGGGCCTGACGTACACGGTGTACAGTGTCTTGAACGATTCCTCATTAAGGTATCGGAACGCTAATCTTAGGTTTGCCAGTCGCCCATATGCTGCCGCAGTTATCTGGTTGATGTGTGCTTCCGGAGACGTGCGGTCTTCTTTGCCCTTCCCCGATCTTCATGACTTTGCATTTGGCGGGATTAAATTCGAGAAGCCAGTTGCTGGACCAGGTGTCCGTCCTGTCCAGGTCTCTTTGAAGTCCTGCCTGATCCTCATCCGATTTAATTCTTATTAATTTCACATCATCTGCGAACAGAGACACTTCTGAGTCTATCTCGTCCGTCATGTCATTCTCATATTCCAATAATAGCACTGGTCTTAGGACTGACCCCTGCGTGACCCCGCTCGTCACATGCGCCCACTGTGATACCTCATTACGCACCATGACCCGTTGTTGCCTCCTTGTCAGGTATTCTCTGATCCATTGCAGTGCCCTTCATGTTATACACGCCGTCTGGACGACATCATGAGAGGTAATGGGAGCAATCCTATTATCTGTCTCAGTGCTGGAGGCAACGATGTTGGCAGACGTAGGAGTGAGGACCTGACTAGCAGGTTTAGGTCAGCAATAGACATAATTAGGAAGAAGGGTGGGAACCCTGTCATATGTGGTATTTTGCCAAGGAGAGGAGTTGGAAATGAATGGCTGTCCAGGGCAATTGGTGTCAATTGCTGGCTGACAAATACTGTAAGGAAAATTCAGTAACATTCATTGACAACTGGGACTCTTCTATGGCATAAATGACATGTATGCCAGGGATGGGGTTCACTTATCCAGGTCTGGGGTGGGGGCACTGGCAACTGCAGTGGAGGGAGCTGTTAGGGCTTTAAACTAGAAATAGTTAGTGGTATGGGTTTTGGGGGCAAAACAGAGAAGTCCCAGTGTAGTAATATTATAAGTTGTAGGAGAACTAGTAATAGGCAGAATAAGGTGGATAGTGGAAAGCTAGTGACACTAGATGACAAGGACAGTAATAGGTATAGTGGAAAACAGAGATGAGCAGGAAGGGTAAAGAGAAAGGAGGGTCTCTAAATATATATTACACCAATAGTCGTAGTGCTAGGAATAAGATGGACGAGTTGAGATTAGTTGCAAGTACGGGTAATATTGATGTTTTTGCAATAACTGAGACATGGTTTAATATGAAAAATCGGGACTTGCCTGCCGAATGTCACATTCAGGGTTTTAAATTGTTCCAAGTAGACAGAAGTATCGGGAAAGGGGGTGGGGTGGCACTCTATGTCCGTGATCATTTAAATTGTTGCATAAAAACGGGTATAAAGTCTGAATTAACACATACAGAGTCTGTCTGGATAGAATTTTCAGAGGGGTGTGAAAAATTGATTTTAGGCGTGATTTACCGTCCTCCAAACTTAGATAGGGAACAAGGGAGACTACTTTGGGAGGAAATTGTTAAGGCCACAAGACACGATAACGTAGTAATTCTAGGGGACTTTAACTTTAGTCAGATTGATTGGAATTTCATGACAGGAATTTAGAATCTAACGACTTTTTAGAAGTAGTTCAGGATTGCTTTTTGAAGCAGTTTGTAACAGAACCTACAAGGGAAATAACCTACTTGACTTGGTTCTGCAAGCAAGGAAACCCTTGTTAATAATTTAGAAATTACAGAGGAACTCGGCTCAAGCGACCACAAGTCAATTACCTTTAGCATTGAATGGATGTATGATAGTAGGGATAATTCAGTAATGGTCCCAGATTTTCGCTTAGCAGATTATAATGGACTTAGAGAACACTTATCAACTGTGGACTGGGGTGAAGAAGAGAGGTATCAATATGACAGTTTCCTTAACACTATACAGGCTGCCCAAAGAACATTTATCCCGTATAAAGAAATTAGATCAAGTAGAAATGACCCAAAATGGATGAATAATAGGCTCAAATATCTTTTAGGGCAGAAGAAAGGAATTTATAGGCGCATAAAAAGAGGTGAGGATCATCTTATAAATCAGTATACTGACATTAAGAGGGACGTTAAAAGGGAATAAGAAAAGCTAAACGGGACTATGAAATTAAAGTTGCTAGGATTCAAAAACTAACCCAAAAGTTTTTCCAGGTTTATAGAACAAAAGTTAGGATAAGATAGGTCCCTTAAAAATAACTTTGGGCATCTTACTGACAAGGAGAACGATATGTGCTCTATTTTTAATAATTATTTTCTCTCAGTTTTCACACAGGAAGACATTAATAATATCCCAGTAATTAATTTTTACAGAGGCCCAGAAGAAGATAAATTATGTAATATCACAGTCACTAGCGAAATGATTATGAAACAGCTGGACCGACTGAAACAAAATAAATCGCCGGGTCCTGATGAGCTTTTTGCAAGGGTTCTTAAGGAATGCAAAATGGAACTCTGTGAACCAATATCTAACATTTTTAATTTATCTCTTCAAACAGGTGTAGTGTCTGATATGTGGAAGATGGCTAATGTAATTCCTATTTTTAAAGTAGGGGACAAGTCACTACCGTCAAACTACCGCCCAATAAGCCTGACCTCAATTGTAGGCAAATTACTAGAGTCAATTATAGCTGATATTATTAGAAGCCATCTAGATAACCATAATTTGATTAATGATACCCAGCATGGATTCACGAGGGGCCGTTCCTGCCTATCTAATTTATTAACCTTCTTCAGTAAAGCTTTTGAGGCTGTTGATCACGATAAAGAATTCGATATTGTTTATTTAGACTTTAGTAAGGCTTTTGATAGAGTACCGCACCAGAGACTGTTAAAGAAAGTGGCAGCTCATGGCATTGGGGGAAAAGTGCTGTCATGGATCGAGTCATGGCTCACCAATAGGAAGCAGAGAGTGTGCATAAATGGGGTTAAATCCGAATGGGGACTTGTAACAAGTGGTGTTCCACAGGGATCAGTCTTAGGCCCATTGTTATTTATAATATATATCAATGACCTTGATGAGGGAATTACTAGTGATATGAGCAAATTCGCCGACGACACGAAGATAGGTAGGATAATTGATTCAAACATAGATGTCATAGAACTTCAGGAAGATTTAGACAAACTTAATTCGTGGTCAGAAAAGTGGCAGATGCAGTTCAATGTAGATAAATGCAAGGTTCTGAAGCTCGGGAGTGTCCATAACCCAAGCACTTATAAGTTAAATAACGTAGAACTTAGCCATACAGATTGCGAGAAGGACTTGGGGGTGATGGTAAGCAGCAACCTTAAACCAAGACAGCAATGCCTAAGCGTACGTAATAAGGCAAATAGATTACTGGGATTTATATGAAGAAGTGTTAGCAACAGAAGTCCAGAGGTTATATTACAGCTTTATACATCATTAGTAAGGCCTCACCTAGATTACGCAGCTCAGTTCTGGTCTCCATATTACAGAATGGACATAAATTCGTTAGAAAACATTCAGCGTAGAATGACTAAATTAATACATAGCATTAGAAATCTTCCTTACGAAGGAAGATTGAAGACCCTAAAATTACATTCACTTGTAAGACGTAGAATGAGGGGAGACATGATCGAGGTATACAAGTGGAAAATGGGTATTAACAAAGGGGATATAAATAAGGTCTTGAGGATATCTCTCCAAGAGAGAACCCGCAATAATGGATTCAAGTTAGATAAGTTTAGATTTAGAAAGGATATAGGAAAGTATTGGTTTGGAAATAGGGTAGTTGATGAGTGGAACAGTCTGCCTAGTAGGGTTATTGAAGCTAGGACCTTGGGTAGTTTCAAATTTAGGTTGGATAAATTCATGAGTGAGAGGGGTTGGATTTGAGTGGGACTCGGCATGAGTGGGTAGAATTGTCAAAGATTATTTCTTGGGTAGCATTGAAAATTGGGTTGAGCAAATATTCTGTTAGTGGGACGGATTGTGAAGGACCTGCCTAGTATGGGCCAACAGGCCTGCTGCAGTGTTCCTCCTTTCTTATGTTCTTATGTTCTTTCTGCACTAATATCATATGATGAACTGTGTCGAAGGCCTTCCTGCAGTCGAGGAAAATGCAATCAACCCACCCCTCTCTCTCGTGTCTTACCTCTGTTACTTTGTCATAGAACTCCAAGAGGTTTGTTACACAGGATTTGCCTTCCATGAATCCGTGCTGGCTGTCGTTGATAATCCTGTGCCGTTCCAGGTGCTCCACGACTCTTCTCCTGATGATTTTCTCCACGTCTTTGCACACTATACACGTAAGTGACACTGGTCTATAGTTTAGTGCCTCTTTTCTGTGTGTGTGTGTGTGTACTCACCTATTTGTAGTTGCAGGGGTCGATGCATAGCTCCTGGCTCCGCCTCTTCACTGATTGCTACTAGGTCCTCTCTCTCCCTGCTCCATGAGCTTTATCAAACCTCGTCTTAAAACTATGTATGGTTCCTGCCTCCACTACGTCACTTTCTAGGCTATTCTATTTCCTGACAACTCTATGACTGAAGAAATACTTCCTAACATCTCTTTGACTCATAGGAGTCTTCAACTTCCAATTGTGACCCCTTGTTTCTGTGTCCCCTCTCTGGAACATCTTGTCTCTGTCCACCTTATCTATTCCTCGCAGTATTTTATATGTCGTTATCATGTCTCCCCTAACCCTCCTGTCCTCTAGTGTCGTCAGGCCGATTTCCCTTAACCTTTCTTCGTAGGACAATTCCCTTAGCTCTGGGACTAGTCTTGTTGTACTAGTATACTTGTTGACTAGTGTACTTTGCACTTTCTCTAATTTCTTGACGTGCTTGACCAGGTGTGGGTTCCAAACTGGTGCTGCATACTCCAGTATGGGCCTGACGTATATGGTGTACAGAGTCTTGAATGATTCCTTAGTGAGGTATTGGAATGCTATTCTTAGGTTTGCCAGCCGCCCGTATGCTGCAGTAGTTATCTGATTAATGTGTGCCTCAGAGATGTGCTCGGTATTATACTCACCCCAAGATCTTTTTCCTTGAGTGAGGTTTGCAGTGTTTGGCCACCTTGACTATACTCTGTCTGCGGTCTTCTTTGTCCTTCCCCGATCTTCATAACTTTACATTTGGCAGGGTTAAATTCAAGGAGCCAGTTACTGGACCAGGCTTGTAGCCTGTCCAGGTCTCTTTGTAGTCCTGCCTGATCCTCGACTGATTTAATTGTTCTCATTAACTTCACATCATCTGCAAACAGGGACACTTCTTAGTCTATCCCTTCCGTTATGTCATTCACATATACCAAAAACAGTACCGGTCCCAGGACTGACCATTGTGGAACCCCACTCGTCACAGGTGCCCACTCTGACACCTCGTCACGTACCATGACTCGTTGTCTGTGTGTGTGTGTGTGTGTGTGTGTGTGTGTTTTGTGTGTGTGTGTGTGTGTGTGTGTGTGTGTGTGTGTGTATGTACTCACCTAATTGTACTCACCTAATTGTGGTTGCAGGGGTCGAGACTCAGCTCCTGGCCCCTCCTCTTCGCTGTCCGCTACTGGGTCTCTGCTCTCCCTGCTCCATGAGCTTTATCATACCTTGTCTTAAAACTATGTATGGTTCCTGCCTCCACTATATCTTTCTCTAGACTATTCCACTTCCTGACTACTCTGTGGCTGAAGAAATGCTTCCTAACATCCCTTTGACTCATCGGAGTCTTCAGCTTCCAGTTGTGTCCCCTTGTTTCTGTGTTCCCTCTCTGGAACATCCTGTCACTGACTACCTTGTCAATTCCCCACAGTATTTTGTATGTCGTTATCATGTCTCCTCTGACCCTTCTTTCCTCCAGTGTTCTTAGTCCTATTTCCCTCAACCTTTCTTCATAGGACAGACCCCTGAGTTGTGGAACTAACCTTGTCGCAAACCTTTGCACTTTCTCTAGTTTCTTTACGTGCTTGACCAGGTGTGGGTTCCAGACTGGTGCTGCATATTCTAGTATGGGCCTGACGTACACGGTGTACAGTGTCTTGAACGATTCCTTGTTAAGGTAACGGAACGCTAATCTTAGGTTTGTCAGTCGCCCATATGCTGTCGCAGTTATCTGGTTGATGTGTGCCTCCGGAGACGTGCTTGGCGTTATAATCACCCCAAGGTCTTTCTCCTTTGCTGAGGTTTGTAGCCTTTGTCTGCTTTGCCTGTACTTTGTCAGCGGTCTTCTTTGCCCTTCTCCGATCTTCTTGACTTTGCATTTGGTGGGATTGAATTCGAGAAGCCAGGTGCTAGACCAGATGTCAAGCTTGTCCAGGTCTGTTTGAAGTCCTGCTTGGTTCTCTTCCGATGTGATTCTCCTCATTAATTTCACATCATCTGCGAACAGAGACACTTCTGAGTCTATCCCGTCCGTCATGTCATTTACATATACCAGGAATAACACTGGTCCTAGGACTGACCCCTGCGGTACACCGCTCGTCACAGGCGCCCACTGTGATACCTCATCACGCACCATGACCCGTTGTTGCCTCCCTGTGAGGTATTCCCTGATCCATTCCAGTGCCCTTCCTGTTATACCTGCTTGTTCTTCCAACTTCTTTACTAATCTCATGTGAGGAACTGTGTCCAGGAAAATGCAATCAAGCCACCATTCTCTCTCTTGCCTTACCTCTGTTACTTTATCATAGAACTCCAGGAGGTTTGTTACACAGGATTGGCCTTCCCTTTAATCCGTGCTGTCTGGCGTTGATTATCCTGTTCAGCTCCAAATGCTCCACCATTCTTTTCCTGATGATTTTCTCCAGGACTTTGCACACTATACACGTAAGTGACACCGGTCTATAGTTTAGTGCCTCTTTTCTGTGTGTATGTGTGTGTGTGTTAGTTAGTTACCATTTTGTCCTAGGCACATGTCGATTAGACACTAGGCCTGTTGTATGTATGTGTGTGTGTGTGTGTGTGTGAAACACTTCGAAATGTTTCGGTCCCGCCGGGAATTGAACCCGGGTCCTCCGTGCGTGAAGCAAGAGCGCTAGCCACCATGCCATCGGGGCGTGTGTGTGCGTGTGTGTGTGTGTGTGTGTGTGTGTGTGTGTGTGTTGTGTGTGTGTGTGTGTATGTATATGTATGTGTGTGAAGGTTTTCTTATAATCTAAAAGGGACGAGGGAAATGAAAATATGAGAGAGAGAGAAACTTGTTAAATTGTTTAATAAAGATTTCTAGCTAAATTTTATCCTCCATAAGATAATTCATAATAGTATCTTCTTTACCTTACCCACAAGTGTCTCAAACTAGTCACTTTTCACACCTCTCACAATGGTTGTCTTCAAATTACCGAAAAACCATCATTCTCCATCACAATATTGAAATATATAAAGTTTTTAAAATCCCGAACATTGAGGAAGTCTGATTTTTTTGCCTACAACTTTTCGATTTTATTTTGAAAAGAATAATATAATTGTAACAACCGTGAGAGAGAGTGCTTATATAAATGAGTACAGATTTGTGTACATATGTATGTGTGGCACAGGGGGACGTATGTGTGTGTTTGTACTTGTGATAACATTCATACTAGTGTATGAGGCGATAAGTGTGGTTCATACATATGTATGTGTGTCTGCGCACGAGCTCTGTTTTGTGCGTTTATGAATGATGGTGAAGCCGCAGGTTTCCTTTATGGAAATGCGCAAATGAGTGAAAATAAGTGTGTGTAAGTTTATTTAGTTACACAAATTATCATACATAGTAAACTATGTGTAAATTACCCAGAATAACCTCAAAAAGTCAGACAAAGTTACTTATTATTATTATGCGCATGTGCTTGTAACTGCTCGTCTTGCAAATACAACAGATAAATAACCAAATAATAATATAAAGTTCAACACTTATTACAGTTCTCGTGGAGGTCGACAAACAGATTAACACATGATCACTCATAAACACAATAAAACATTCAAAAACACTCTTAAACTCTTAAATAAGTACAAAAATAATATATTTAACTTAAATGAATTATATAACATAAATAGAACTCCCAAAATTTGATTGAATGGCCTCACCTTGGTGGGGGAACTGGAGGGTAGCTTGGCTGCGTCCAGCTGGTGTACGGTCGTGGCTGTCTTGGTGGGTGTAATTACTGGACGCAGTTTTCTGTGTGTCACCTCCAGTAATTCCACCCACCTGGACAGTCTCTACCGTAGACCAGCTAGACAAGGCCACGTTCTCATCCAGCAAGATCACTAGGGGTGGCTAAAATAGCTGACTCCGGGATACATAACCTGGGGAAGGCTGAAGTTGGAAGATATCCTAAGGGAAGTGAGGAAGGGGAGACATCCGGGGGCCCACGGATGGATTCCTGGACACATGGACCTGGGAAGGCTAGGATACCTTGGGGAAGTGGGGAAGGGAGAACATCTGAAGGCGGACAGATGGACTCCTGGACACATGGACCTGGGAAAGACAAGGATACTGGTTTCTGAGGCAGACCTTGGGGAAGTGGGGAAGGGAGAATATCTGAGGAGACACAGATGGACTCCTGGACACATGGACCTGGGGAAAGCATCAACAACACAGTAAGTGGATGGTGGACCTTAAAGACGAACCACTGGCCTCCACGTGGCAGGGTCTGGTAACTCAGAGATAACTCTGAGGCTGACAGTGGTCGCAAATGATTAAATAATAATAATAACAATTTCAAGCTCACTACACTTATTTTTTTTCCAGATAATGTGTTGGGTGATCCCGTTCACACATGATACCTCATAAATTATGCGATATTGATTTACATTTCAGCTACTTCAGTCTGGAGAGCTGAGGCAATGTTTTAATGCCAGAAGGATATAACTCATCTGTCCCTCACCTGCACATGCATGAGCATCCTTCAGTTGAAGGATATCTTATTGCAAATTGAGATATTCTTACCAGGAATTTCTAATTGTAAATAGTCGAGATCGTCACCAGACTCACAGAAAGTAGGAATGATTAGTTAAAAAAAAAACAGTAAAAAATGAATGAATAGAGTGTAGTGTGGGTGTGGTGAGAGTGAGAACACCGTCGATCGTCGCCACAATCTTGAGGGAATCTTTGGGGGAAGTGTCTCTCCCAGTTTTCATGGATAGTTAATGAATTGCTTGTTTCTTCTTTCTAGTGTTTCCTTTATACTTCCCATGGCGAAGTGGGTTAAAATTCTTTCTCTGTAAGTCAAGTATGACTTAGAAGACAACTACAAGGTGACCCCAGGTTAACAGGAGGCACTAGACCTAAGATAACACTATGATCTTCATCGAAGACATATTTTCAGCTACTCTGCTTGGGAAACATATAAACAAAATTAACCAACTCGATGGTGCATTTAAAATGTGAAGGACCTATGAGTAACCATTTAGGACGTTGTGAGGAACCAGTGGGTAACCATATAGGAAGTTATGAGAGACCTATGATGTTATAAGGGACCTATGATTCAAAGTCTACCGCATACCTACCAATCAACACTATCTTCTCCACGACTACTCGCACCACCACACCAAAACTAAAAGTGGCTTCATCATAGGATTCTTTCTACATGAGTATCTGCAGCAGTGAATTCTTTTAACAGGAATCCTCTACCTTAGAAACTGCCCTAAATGCTCTGCGTAGCCAGGGGCTTTTTATATAGTATGTCATCGATGTCAGCTATGGTCTGTATAAGTTGTATCATGTACTTGTAGAAATAAAGGTTATTATTATTACTATGTGCGTGGATGGTAGGTAAAAATAATCTGAGACTCCCGTATGTGTTAATAATAAGAGGTACATTATCATGTGCTAATCATTATAGTGAAACCAAAATAACTCTGCATCAAGGTGCATCGCCCTCTTAAAATTAATATCTTAGATATCCGTAAATGTTTTTTTACGTCAGTATGAAATGATGTGTTTCTTAAATATTACAAAGACAAAAATTACACCATGAAGGGGGCGCCGGCCACTCATTAAAAATACTGGAATGTTGAATAGTCTAAAATAGGCTCCTTGGTATACGGAAGCCTTTCACAAAGTTTGGTTGCTCTGGCAACCACAGCTCGGTTGATCAGGAACTGTTTTGAGGAATCTTTCGGATTCTCTCTTGAAGATAACGAGGGGTTAGTTAGTGATACCTCTTATATATGAAGGGAGGGCGCTGAGGAGTCGTGGTTCCTTAACATGTACTGAGTTCTCTCTGTGTACTTATCGGTCCCTGTTTTAATTGGAGGTATCGTGCACAGTCTGGCAAGCCTCTCGCTCATCAATAGTAATTTCGGTGTTCAGGTTTTGTAGCAATCTTCCAGGTGTAGATTATGATGCATCTTCTTCGCTAATGTTCTAAGGAGTACAGTTCTAGGGGCTTCAAGCGCTCCTAGTAATTTCCTCCAGGGGTTCTGTTATATATTCTCTTGCGTCTTGACTGGCCAAAACTTTAACTCCTTTCCTACGTCACTCTCAAGATTTCATTGAGGGTGAGAGGCAACACTCGACCTTCAAGATGCTTACTAAGTCTTGACGTTGAGTCCCTCTTCTCTAATGTCCCTCTTGATGATGTTCTCAATTTTCTTAAAATGAGTAGTGAAGTTACTCATCTCTCTGTACCTATGATGTTTAGACATCAGTAGGTAGAGATGAAGTAACCTTCACTGGCCTTCATTCTAGAAAATGAGAACATAAAGTGACAGTTATTTCCTTTGTGGACTCTAACTCTTGATAACCTTTATATTGAATACTTCGAAATTGTTTTACTTGCTATTATTAAGGTGCTTCCTTCCCTCTGACTTCGCTATGTACATGTAATCTTGGCTCCTCGTGTAACCTAACCTATCCTAATGTGATTTTGAAACCAAATTGTTATAAATATATCACAGGTCAGTTTAAATTTATTTAATATTTCTTAAAATCAATGATATATTTTTTTAAGTTATGTACAGATTGATTTTTGCATATTTACTGCATAAAACGTTTTTTTTCTACATATTCGGCAGAAAAGACCCTTGCTTTTACGCCAAAATTGCCTTTTAACTGTCAACTGGAACGGAAAAAATCAATCAGCAAAAATCTCACCATTTCCTCTGACAATTAGCACAAGTGGGCTTCCAATTTTACGCTGCAACATTTAATGTTTTCTTGTGGTATTGACGAAGTTTGTGAAGTAGCTGTAGCTGGTTGCATGGCGCTGCTGTAGTGATCGCAGTTGTGATCCAGGGTTTCACTTAGATGGTCACTACAAACACTCGCATCTTTTAGACAAGTTTTCTGGCGAGCGTTGATAATCTGCAGCTGCTTCTGAAACATCCACATCAGTACAAGACTTTCCCATCCACCATGATGTAGTGCTCCTGGAATCTTTGATTCTAGGAAGACGATAGACATCAAAATCAATTCTCGCCAGGACATTTTCCTGATTCCAGAGCCTTGTATGTTAGTTGAAGCTCCGCATCTCTCATCTTTACCCATGCCACTACAATATTCTCCACACATGTATCAAAGTCTGCATCTCATCTTACCATGACACTACAATATTCTCCTCACTTTTGATGATTGAGGGCTCTGGGTCTCTCAACTAACCCTGCACTCAATATTCTCCCACGTGTATTGAAGCCCTGTCATCATCATCTTACCCATCACTACAAATTTTCCACACTGTTCAGTGGAGCTGAAATCTCCTGTACTCGAACACTTCTTCCATGTGAGCTGAAGATCCCTGTCATCAACACTTCCTTCTCACGATGGAGCTGAAGATCCCTGTCATCAACACTTCCTCACGTGAGCTGAAGATCTGTCATCAACACTTCCTTCACGTGAGCTGAAGATCCCTGTCATCAACGCTTCCTTCAGTGAAGCTGAAGATCCCTGTCATCAACACTTCCTCACGTGGAGCTGAAGATCCCTGTCATCAACACTTCCTCACGTGGAGCTGTAAAGAATCCACTGCTCATCAACACTTCCTCAGGGGCGTGGTAAAGGGTCCTAAAGATGGCTGAAGATCCTGTCATCAACACTTCCTCACGTGGGCTGAAGATCCCTGTCATCAACACTTCCCTCACGTGGGCTGAAGATCCCTGTCATCAACACTTCCCTCACGTGGGACTGAAGATCCCTGTCATCAACACTTCTCAGTGGTGCTGAAGATCCCTGTCATCAACACTCTCACGTGGTGCTGAAGATCCGCAACTTCACTCTGGACTGCACACTTCTCACGTGGGCTGAAATCCCTGTCATCAACACTTCCTCACGTGGTGGACGCTGCAAAAATAAGGTTTATTTTTACCACTGCTCAAGCAAACGCATGCGCACCGCTGAGTTTGACGCAGTTACATGACACATTACCATGACACAATTACCATGACACATTACCATGACACACATTACGATGACACACATTACGATGACACACATTACGATGACACATTCTGTAATGTATCATTCTTGGAGACGCTGGACAAGAGTAATTGTTCTTCACCTGTTCTACCTGAGGCTCCGATCAGCTGACGTTGTATTTTAGTGTTAGTGACAATGACTACAAAGTTTATAACTTGACTGAATTCACCAGAAGAGGAATGAGTGTTTCATCCCAGTGAACAATAAATTGAACCTTCTCAGCTTCACTGTTCAATGCTGTTAATAATTAACTTGGTGCACTGATGCTTTTGGTGTCATTTGATGGAAAAATGATTAACGTTGAGTCGTTCTGCGTTGTGGGGTCAAGTGCTGCGCCAACATCAACACAGATCACAGTCTTCATTCTCTTCTTCGCCCTTTTCGATGAACTATCACAACCTACACATGCTCAGACGTCCTCCTCTGACGCAGAAATCTCTGTGGAAGAATATGCAAGTTCTACTTTCTGTGAAGATAATAAAACCTCTCATGCCACCTTCTGCCTCCTCTGTTCTTCGTACAGTTTCCTCAGTGCAGCGTCTCATCCTTCCTTACTCTTTCTTAACCACGAATCTCACATTATCTCGTCTTTCCGATTCACTTGGTTCTTCACGATGGAAGGAGTTTTCGCACGGGTCATTTAGACAGGGTCCTCCTAATCGAAATGTTTAATATCCATACTTCACACCCATAAGACAGTGTTGGCACCACTATCCTCTGGTGCTTTCCAATTCTTGCCCTTGAATAAGCTTCTTTGGCACCCCAGAAGCTTCAGTATCCCGCCCACCATTTGTGCCCTCGTTTTGCATTTTGTTAAACCTATAAATGCACCCAAGTGCTGCTTTCCTTCATATAAGTGTTTTCACTTATGTATTTCAGTGTTTACACATGATCCACAGATTCCCTTCCTTTCTGAATTCACATTCTTCTTTGTTACTCATATTTTGTCTTTTCCATCACTTCAACAATCATAATTCTGACATACACTTTACCTGGTATGGTCAACAGTCTTATTCCATTATAATTATTATATTCTTTAAAGTTTTTACCCTTTTCTTCTTTTATAAACATTATGAACACAATCATTAACTGTTCCAGTACTTTATTACAACTGCGTCACACACTTCAATCTTAATCCATTCTAAAATTTATCTTTTTAAACCTTCTTATTGCTTCATTTCTTTCATACTGACTGGCTAACTCAGTTGACAGCAGAGTCAGCCTGGCTGACAGCAGAGTCAGCCAGGCTGACAGCTGTACCACAGAACTGTGCTCTTCTTTATTGTGAATTATTATGTAGACAATACAATTTTTTCTGATGTTTACTTTTCACTTCATCTACACACACACATCACTCCAGACACCATGCAACGAACACACATATATACATACATGTGTACACGTTCTCATAGGCATATCTGAACTCTCCCACACGATTGTTTAAATAAATTTAATATTGTATAAATTGTGTAAGAGAATTTAGAAAATTCTTGATTATATTATTAAAATTTTCTTAAGAGAGTGCAATGAGGGTTACAATATTTTGATGAAATAATTTCTGAAAGGATGTAAATATGTGAAGAATTGACTTACTTGAGAGACTTGTGGTTAAGACTAAGTAGATATTCTTATAAATCATCTTAATAAACACTTTGTTTAAGTAGAATTAATTATTAAATAAATCTCTCAGTTTTCACATATACACTTCTTTCACCTCTTCATTAATGACATAATAACCTTCACCATCACAGATACAAAACAAAAACTTTCGGAGATGAAAAAAATGTCAACTTGGATGATTCGATCTGTTGACAATAAGAATTTTGGTGGTGGCTGCCACAACCTGGCCAGTACCACTGTGTGTTAATGTCTCCCATACTGTTGTTATGTACTGTGATGTGGCTGCTACAACCTACCTTGAGGCTGCCGTAACTGGGAGTAACTGTGCTCCCTGGGAGAGAGATAATGGTAGGAAATACCCACACTATGGTAATGATACACAAATGCTGTTAAATGGAATCCTTTATTGGCGATGTTTCGCCCACAGTGGGCGAAACAATGTCAGATTTTCTACAGAGAACTAGGATTTTCTACAGAGAACTCGGCTTTTCTACAGGAAAACTAGGATTTTCTACAGAGAACTAGGATTTTCTACAGAGAACTCGGCTTTTCTAGCAGGAAAACAGTAACGTGTTTCTACTATGACCAGTACCACTGTGTGCTACTGTTCCCATACTGTTGTTATGTACTGTGATGTGGCTGCCACAACCTGGCCAGTACACTGTGTGCAAACTGTCTCCCAAAACTGTTGTTATGTACTGTGATGTGGCTGCCACAACCTGGCCAGTACCACTGTGTGTTAATGTCTCCCATACTGTTGTTATGTACTGTGATGTGGCTGCCACAACCTGGCCAGTACCACTGTGTGTTAATGTCTCCCATACTGTTGTTATGTACTGTGATGTGGATGCCACAACCTGGCCAGTACCACTGTGTATTAATGTCTCCCATACTGTTGTTATGTACTGTGATGTGGCTGCCACAACCTGGTCAGTACCACTGTGTGTTATGTCTCCCATACTGTTGTTATGTACTGTGATGTGGCTGCCACAACCTGTCCAGTACCACTGTGTGTTAATGTCTCCCATACTGTTGCTATGTACTGTGATGTGGCTGCCACAACCTGGCCAGTACCACTGTGTGTTAATGTCTCCCATACTGTTGTTATGTACTGTGGTGTATGAATGTTAACATATCACTCAATAGTGATATGTTAACTCTGCAACATAGTACACCACAACAATGAACGTTATGGTGTACTATATTGAAGATATACGTTGCACAAAGCCAGTAAGTAATGAAGAAGTTTGTTTCACAGGTGAAAGTTCCTCTCTGCTGTTATGTGTTTTTTCCCCACCATCGTTGTGTTGTGATGTGTATAAAGTGTGTCTGTTACACCACAGTTAATAACACTGTATGTAACCAGTTTGGTAAATACCTGATAGAAGACTTATTGGCAGGATTCTTTTCTTAGGATTCTGTTGGTAGAATTCAAGTGTGTAAGACTGGACGATATTGGAAGAATACTACTGGAATGATTGTTACCAGAAGACTATTGGTAGAAGACCTCTGGAAAGTTTCTGCTGGAAATAGAGTGCTGGCAGGACCATGTTGGTAAAAGACTTTAGGTAGCTGTTCATTTGTTACATATAAGATGAATCAAGTGTAGACCAAGTGTTTACAGTGAAACATATAGGTGAACAGTATTTGGATAAGGGTAAAGATGTTTTTGTGGCATTTATGGATTTGGAAAAGGCGTATGATAGGGTAGATAGGGGGGCAATGTGGCAGATGTTGCAGGTGTATGGAATAGGAGGAAGGTTACTGAAAGCAGTGAAGAGTTTTTATGAGGATAGTGAGGCTCAGGTTAGAGTGTGTAGGAGGGAAGGGACTATTTCCCAGTAAAAGTGGGCCTTAGACAAGGATGTGTGATGTCACCGTGGTTGTTCAATATATTTATAGATGGGGTTGTAAGAGAAGTGAATGCGAGGGTCTTGGCAAGAGGTGTTGGGCTAAAAGATAAAGAAGCAAATACAAAGTGGGAGTTGTCACAGTTGCTTTTGCTGATGACACTGTGCTTTTGGGAGATTCTGAAGAGAAGCTGCAGAGGTTGGTGGATGAATTTGGTAGGGTGTGTAAAAGAAGAAAATTGAAAGTGAATATAGGAAAGAGTAAGGTGATGAGGATAACAAAAAGAATAGGTGACGAAAGATTGGATATCAGATTGGAGGAGAGAGTATGGAGGAGGTGAATGTATTCAGATATTTGGGAGTGGACATGTCGGCGGATGGGTCTATGAAGGATGAGGTGAATCATAGAATTGATGAGGGGAAAAGGGTGAGTGGAGCACTTCGGAGTCTGTGGAGACAAAGAACCTTGTCCATGGAAGTAAAGAAGGGAATGTATGAGAGTATAGTTATACCAACGCTCTTATATGGGTGTGAAGCATGGGTGATGAATGTTGCAACGAGGAGAAGGCTGGAGGCAGTGGAGATGTCATGTCTGAGGTCAATGTGTGGTGTGAATATAATGCAGAGAATTCGGAGTTTGGAAATTAGGAGGAGGTGCGGGATTACCAAAACGATTGTCCAGAGAGCTGAGGAGGGTTGTTGAGGTGGTTTGGACATGTAGAGAGAATGGAACGAGACAGAGTGACTTCGAGAGTGTATAAATCTGTAGTGGAGGGAAGGCGGGGTAGGGGTCGGCCTAGGAAAGGTTGGAGGGAGGGGGTAAAGGAAGTTTTGTGTGCGAGGGGCTTGGATTTCCAGCAAGCATGTGTGAGCGTATTTGATAGGAGTGAATGGAGGCATATGGTTTTTAATACTTGACGTGCTGTTGGAGTGTGAGCAAAGTAACATTTATGAAGGGATTCAGGGAAACCGGCAGGCCGGACTTGAGTTCTGGAGATGGGAAGTACAGTGCCGGCACTCTGAAGGAGGGGTGTAAATGTTGCAGTTTTATAACTGTAGTGTAAAGCACCCTTCTGGCAAGACAGTGATGGAGTGAATGATGATGAAAGTTTTTCTTTTTCGGGCCACCCTGCCTTGGTGGGAATCGGCCGATGTGTTAATAAAAAAAAAAAAAGATGAATCAAGTCAGCTGGTATTATACGTCTGCGTAATCGTGGTGTCTCCACCCAGACTATCCCTCCAGCGATTTTTTTTAGTTCCTTCCTGGTGGGAAAGAGAATTTTTTTCTCTTTTTGTCACATCGCAGATGTAATCGGTGCAGATGCTTCCTCTAGTAAATTAATGATGGACAATTTATATGAGCGAAGACAGTAGAGGGTTACATTATCATTCCATAGCTGTGTCCTCTTTCGTCCGCAGAAAAACTTCTCGATGAACAGAAACCTCACAAACCTCAGATACAACAACTAATACATTCCAAGAAGTAAGGAATGACACCAAGCCCAGCTTGACACCAACTGCTAATAAAATGGTGACCAATAGAAAATTCGCTGTGCTGGACAAACTAGAGTTGGGAGGCAGTGATATTGTTCACTGTGCTGGACAAATTAGAGTTGGGAGGCAGTGATATTGTTCCACACAGAACTCCAGAATTAAACAACAGAAAAAGAACATTGTTTACTTAAAATTATGAAACGCAGAACTATATGATTTCCTAGAACTATTGATGTTATTTGATGTTTAGACACACGTCAGTGTTGTTCATGTCAGTATTGTTCATGTCAGTGTTGTTCATGTCAGTGTTGTTCATGCCAGTGTTGTTCATGCCAGTGTTGTTCATGCCAGTGTTGATCATATCAGTGTTGTTCATGTCAGTGTTGTTTATGTCAGTGTTGTTCATCTCAGTGTTGTTCATGTCAGTGTTGTTCATGTCAGTGTTGTTCATACCAGTGTTGTTCATGCAATTGTTGTTCATGCCAGTGTTGTTCATGTCAGTGTTGTTTATGCCAGTGTTGTTCTTGTACGTGTTCATTCATCACAGTGAACATTAATGTTGCTCTTGTATGAGTTCATTCTTCATAGTGAACATTAATGTTGTTCTTGTATGTCGTTAAGTGGAATAGTTTAGGAAGTGACGTAGTGGAGGCAGGCTCCATACATAGCTTTAAGAAGAGGTATGATAAAGCTCATGGTGCAGGGAGAGTGACCCAGTAGCGGCCAGTGAAGAGGCGGGGCCAGGAGCTATGACTCGACCCCTGCAACCACAACTAGGTGAGCACAACTAGGTGAGCACACACACACACACACATACTTGGATAAGATATAAGAATTACGAAGATATACCAGAAAATTGCTCCCAAAATAAATAATGATTTACGACGATTTTACGTAAACTCGTGAAATTAGTCTAGTTCGTTTTAATAAACTTAGCCTTTTCTCATCAGTTCTAGATACATACATACATACATACATACATGCATACATACATACATATATACATACATATATACCTAAATTGAACGTGTCCCCGCGTGACAAAAAGTGTTGTCATGCTTGAGAGTGTAGCGTGGCTGCTGGGGTCACAACATGGACGTGACTGCTGGGGTCACAACATGGACGTGACTGCTGGGGTCACAACATGGGCGTGACTGCTGGGGTCACAACATGGACGTGACTGCTGGGGTCACAACATGGGCGTGACTGCTGGGGTCACAACATGGACGTGACTGCTGGGGTCACAACATGGGCGTGACTGCTGGGGTCACAACATGGGCGTGAGGAGGTTTTTTTTTTTATTTAAAACATTACAGACAAAAATACATAGATAGTTACGTATATAACAATGGCACAGATATATACAGAAAGAAACCCATTATTAATGACTCAGTTCCAGTCCACTTCATAACACAAAACGTAATGGCACTAATACGCACCTAACCAACACCCTACTGCTAAATACATAGTGCACAACATCACCGAGTTTCATTACATAAGTTGTAACACAACACAGCTTACAATACTAGTGAGCCTCCCCCACACACACACAACACAAATGTTCAATTGCGCCGAAACACATAGTAGAAACATTAATGAAAGATTAATCCATGAACATATCTTAGATACGTATGGAATTAAATGTAAAAACACGTATCAGCACTGGCGTTGTTGCTAATTCTATACACACAAAACATACATAAGCTAACAGGTACTTTAACAAAGGTTTTAAACTGACACAATGGCGCCTGAAAGGAAATGTGACAAAACAGTACCTATAATTTCATGTGCCTCCATTCACCCACACATTCTAAACAAACATTCCTACATTCTAAACACAACATTCTATTCAACATAACATTCCATCTAACCATACATTCTAAACATAACATTCACCCACACATTCTAAACATAACATTCACCCATACATTCTAAACATAACATTCACCCACACATTCTAAACATAACATTCACCCACACATTCTAAACATAACATTCACCCACACATTCTAAACATAACATCATCCGACAAACATCACAACAACCATCTTTCCCTACACATCAAGTATTAACTAGCACTCCACCAATATTCTTGAAACCTACTGTGTACTGAAGTCATATACCATCATGAACACTTAGAACCCACACAACATGTATGGAAAACACCAAAGTCGTACGTACATTTACGCAATAACATTCACACATAAGAACATAACATGGTCGATAATAACATTCACGTACATGTTATACATATGCCACCACCCTACTTACCCTATCCCAAAGACGTATGCTATAGTGAGTGCTAACTAATCCTACATCACGGTTCCCACACACACACGACCTTGAAAACTCACCCCACACAATATTGCAATGTGCCTTACTTACACTATATCAGCCCAGTCACAACCACACTAAACACACTCACACGAAACAGCACACGACAGGCCAGTCCATTTACGTTGTTACATCATACAAATGCCATAAATCCGCAACACGAAAACTGCGATACGTACACGGAAAACAATGAACCCAACGATTCCCAAACACCAGACGATTCCTACACTTCGTTCGATACATAACTGTTATAATACCGTGAATCCGCTCAACTGGCCCCACCATAAGGAAATTCCATGAAGTACAAATAAAATCAGTCACCAAGACCCCCAACGCTCGTTCAACGTCAACCGGACCCCCCCCAACATCTAAACTAAGAACACGTAAAGGAGACAAAAGCCCACCGAAGAAGTCTACTAAACCAACAGCGCACAGGATCCAAACGCTCGCAAAAATAAATTGCGTGGAAAACGGTTTCTTCGATCCCACATACACTGCAGGAACGGAATGTCGCGTAACCGCCGCGTACACAAAACGGAGCCCGACGGCAAGATGCCATACAAAAATTTATACACCGTTTCACGAACCATGGGTCGCAAAGGTAAGTCTACCAAGCGGTTCCAAATATCTGCCCAAGCATACAAGGGAAACTGACTACAGACTGACGCCATATCGGCGCTCAAAGTCGCCCGAACTAAAGTACGCAATTTACACGCACGCGGCCTAGGAACCATTATAAGCACACGCAACATATCCACGCATATCCCGAATACACTCACACAGGTATTGATACGTCTCACTAACTGGGTTACCAGCAACCTGCAGGTATTGTACATACGTATTGTACATGACGCATGAAAGTCCAATAATCCCAAACCCCCTTGACGAACACCTAAACACAGGACGCTGCGACGTAACCAGCAACAGCGACTTCCTCAGATAAGCCTAAAACACGCACTAACAACCGTCTCTCATCTTTCTGACACAACAACGAAACCCGCACCACATGTCAGACTTTAGCATATAAGAGGGAATTAGTAACTATCACCCTCTGATGAAGAGTTAATCCATGTAACCGCAACATACCAATCCGCCGAATAACACTATTAACCACCATCTTGGAATTGAGCACCCGCCCCTCATGCGTACTAGTCGCGTATATTACCCCGCATACTTTCAAGGTTTCACGCACCACCCCCGGGCTCTCCACGGAAAGCTGACCTCGGCGCCACGGCCCCAAAAGTAAAAGACCAGACTTATCCTTGTTACAAGTCATACACGTCGCTCCGCTAAACGTGGTCACGATACGATCTACGGTAGACAAACTGTTGGTACCCGTAAGCATGAGTGTAGTATCATCAACATAGCCAACAATGTGAATAGGCTTACCACACCGCCCACTACAAGGAAGTTGCTCACACCCATCGGTCAAGGCTCGATATAACGGTTCTTGGTATATAGCAAATAAAATTTGTGACAAGGGGCAACCCTGACGAATTCAATGACGCAAAACCACTGACTCGCCAAGCTTTCCGTTAACCTGTAACTCGCGTCAGCGTACAAAGACATAACCCACTTGACAAAGGGACTTGTGAACCCCAGCCGTTCCATTATCACCCATTCCACTTTGATGATCGCGCACAAAATCGCTAATAACATTTTGCCCCAAAAACAACGAGCGGCCCGGGACACCAGCCTGGCGGCCGGGACACCAGCCTGGCGGCCCGGGACACCAGCCTGGCGGCCCGGGACACCAGCCTGGCGGCCCGGGACACCAGCCTGGCGGCCCGGGACACCAGCCTGGCGGCCCGGGACACCAGCCTGGCGGCCCGGGACACCAGCCTGGCGGCCCGGGACACCAGCCTGGCCTGGATGCAATACGTTCTCCAAGAGAGGCTTAAGACCTTATAATCAGCGTTTAATAAGGTAATTGCCCTATAATCATGAATGTCGGCACACTCGGTTTTTTCGGGACAAGGACCACAATACCCTCACGCTGAGACTTACTTAAGCGACCCCGATTTTTCATAACTATTTAATAACCGTACAAGGAACCCACGCATCTCACCCCAGAATTCCAAATAAAATTCACAAGGCAACCCATCCGACCCTGGCGACTTCCCTGTTTTCATATCCTGGAAAGTCGTCCGTATCTCATCAGCACTAATTGGCCCCATAGCACCTAATTGATCGTTCCCCGTCAATCGGCAATCTACCCACGATTGAACGACGTCCAGGTCAACAATGTGACCCGGACTACCACCAAATGCTTCACGGTAAACTATATCAGCATACCGGCTCATTAGATCCGACGCAACCCCGTCACGCACCGTAAAACTCATTATATTCAACGCCCGACGACGAAGGCTTTGTTCACGGAGAACATACGCAGAAGGGCGATCACCATAAAGAACTTCGTCAATCCCGGCCGCAATGCGCGCCCCTTGAAACAACTGATTCTGAAGGTCCGATATCTCGGCTTTTAAGCTGGCAATGGTGCCCACCGGGTACTCTGCACGCGGCTCGTAACACGCACGCAATTGATACCGCAAAAATGTAACTTCCCATAACGTAACTGTAACGTCTCTCTACCCACCGCCCGAAAAACACGATTTAATACTGGGTTTACCCCGTTCATCCCACCACTCTAGAATATCTGCTACACCCATCCCGTTATTCCATTCAGGCGACCACATCCGGCCAAACAACTCATGAATATCATCCCCTTTTAAAAGACTAACATTTAATTTCCAAAACCGAGGAACAATCTGTGGCAACCCAACCCAAGTGAGACGTACCAACACCGCCCTATGTGTTGGTTGACAAATAGGCAGCAGAGAGTTTGCATAAATGAGGAGAAATCAGAATGGGGGCACATCACAAGCGCTGTTCCACAGGGGTCAGTGTTGGGCCCCTTCTTATTCACGATTTACATAAACGACATAGATGAGGGAATAAATAGCAATATAATCAAATTTGTTGATGACACCAAAATAGACCGTCCAATTCATTCTAATGAGGATTAGGATGATTTGAATAGACTGATGCAGTGGTCGGAGAAGTGGCAGATGCAGTTTTATATAGAGAAATGCAAAGTTCTAATTCATCCTTATTTTTCCGTATACTTTCTGTAAAGATTAATTACCTATTTGTGATTACTTTAATAATAGTAATTATTTGTGTTATCATAACTGTTGTTAAACTTTACAAAAGTTGTACTCACAACTTTCTCCTTCAGCTCATAACAATACTTAAATACTCACTAAAGCAATATTTATCACTGCTTCTTCCATAACTTAAGACTGGAGTTTCTGTACGATTATAATTTGTTTTATGATGAATCAATGCAACTTTTAAGTATGTTTTACCAACTGAAAAATAACTTAATTAGCAGTAAAGAAAGTAAAGGAAGTTATTAATTTAAATAATGTGAACTGCACTATGGTTAGTTAAAAGGCAATTCAGCTTGACATTATCACTACAGTGTCCCAGACACTTCATAGTACAGTATATGCTAACTTCTGTACATCACAGATCATAGTACAGTATATGCTAACTTCTGTACATCACAGATCACAAAAGGTAAAGAAGAAAGAAGTGGAAGAGACAGATCAGGTCAAGTTACGAGAGATTTGAATATAAGAACACTTGGCAATGTATTGAGAAAACCAGGAATCTACATAAGCAATTCCAGTACTAAGAGTCATGCTAGGAAAGTTGTATATGAGAGCTGATTCAACTAGACGGCGTCTTTGATGACTAGAAGAAGCGTAGATAGTTTAACAAAGGACCAATTAATAGGACGACTGTGATTTCTGACGTAAAAGAATGAAGTATTGTTGGCGTCGGCAAGGAACAGGTCGTTTATGCTTTTTAATTCCCTTTGAAGGGGATTGGTCAGTTTCGTCAGAGTATTGGAGACGACAAGAGGACATGAAATGGAGACGACTCAGAAACATCAGTGACATAAGGAATAAGAGTATGTACAAGATAACTGTGAAGTGTATTAGTTTGACGAAAAGCAAGATTTATATCTAGAGGACGGAGTGTGTTAAGAGTTTGTAGATTGGAAACAGGGATGGAAAAAACATTAGATTTCACGGAAGAACTAAGTTTGGGAAAGAAAGCCGCTTAGCATGGTAGTATGCAGAGCTTATGGAGAGGGAGCCTAGAGATGTGGGTCATCCAACCAATGGATATATCCCACAAAGGTGGCAGTAAAGCAATTGCAAAGAATTACGGACCGATAGCACTAATGTCCCTCATCATAAAAATCTTTGAAAGGATTCTAAGAAGCAAGATCACCAACCACTTGTACTTCCAACAGTTGTTCAACCCAGGGCAACATGGGTTCAGAGCAGGTCGCTGCTGCCTCTCAACTGCTGGAGCATTATGTCATGATCTTGGATGCAGTGGAGGACAAACAGAATGCAGACCTAGTATACACAGACTTTCCGAAAGCCTTCGAGAAGTGCAATCATGGTGTAATAGCACAGAAAATGCGTGATAAAGAAATAACAGGAAAGGTGGGTAGATGGATCTACATCTTCCTGACCAATAGAACACAGAGAGTAATAGTAAACAGTAAAATCCGAGGCGGCAACAGTGAAAAGCTCTGCTCCACAAGGTGCAGTAATCGCTACCATCCTTTTCCTGATCCTTATTTCTGACATAGAGATGTAAGGCACAGCATCGTGTCTTCCTCTGCTGATGACACCAGAATTTCCAAGACAGTGACATCCATTGAGGACACTGTAAATCTACAGGTGGACATTAACAGTCTTTATATAGGCCATAAAGAACAATATGAAGGTCAATGAGGACAAATTTCAATTACTACGCTATGGAAAACCTGAGGAAATAAAAACTGAATCGAAGTATAAAACCAATTCTAACCAAACAATTGAGCGAAACACTAATGTGAAGGACTTGGGAGTGATACTGTCTCACTTTCAAAGATCACAACAATGTCTCTACCACATATGCTAGAAAACGATTGAATGGATAATGAGAACCTTCAAAACTTGGGATGATTCTCTTTAAATGACTTGTTTTCTCTAGGCTGGTGTATTGGTGTACACTAACGGCCCTTTCAAGGCAGGTGAAATTGCAGACCTTGAGAATATACAGAGAACTTTCACTGTACGTATAAGTACAATAAAGCACCTCAATTACTGGGAACGTTTGAAGCCACTTAACCTGTACTCCTTAGAAAGCATGTCTTAAATTTGGACACTGAAATCATTCCCAACGAAAGTAAAAGATTCGACAGGCGGTGCAACATCTCCATAATGAAAAGCAAGGATGCCATGAATACACTATGAGATAACATAAGTGTCAGGGGCCCAAGACTGCTCAACTGCCTCCCAACATACATAAGGGGAATTGCCAATAGACTTCCCTAGGCGGACAGGCACATAAAGTGAGTACCTGACGAGCCGGGCTGTAGTTCGTAAGTTGGATTGCGTGCGGCCGGTAGTAACAGCCTGGTTGATCAGACCTTGATCCACCGCGAGGCCTGGTCATGGACCTGGCAGCGGGGGCGTTGACCTCCAGAACACCCTCCAGGTATAGGGACTGTAGGAGCCGCTGGGAAGAGTGGAGACATTGTGAGTCACAGATGCGGAGGGCATCGAAGAAGAGAGAAATAAGAGCACTTTTCGTAACAAAAGGCGTTTGGTAAGAAAAGTAAAGAATGTACAGCTCACCAAGCATAGGCTTGTGATAACTGCATAGGCTTGTGATAACTGCATAGGCTTGTGATAACTGGAAAACAAAATAAAAGTCTGTCACAAAGCGGTGGACTTGAACTTTATGGAAAACAAGCAAATAGTTAGATTCTCATTCGTCTTTGAGCTTAACAAAAGAAATAAGATTGTTCAGAGTACCAAGAGAAGGTTTGGAAAAGACTAGAGTCATGTGGCCAGAGAGTAAAGACTAGAGTCATGTGGCCAGAGAGTAAACACTAGAGTCATGTGGCCAAAGAGTAAACACTAGAGTCATGTGGCCAGAGAGTAAACACTAGAGTCATGTGGCCAGAGAGTAAACACTAGAGTCATGTGGCCAGAGAGTAAAGACTAGAGTCATGTGGCCAGAGAGTAAACACTAGAGTCATGTGGCCAAAGAGTAAACACTAGAGTCATGTGGCCAGAGAGTAAACACTAGAGTCATGTGGCCAGAGAGTAATGACTAGAGTCATGTGGCCAGAGAGTAAACACTAGAGTCATGTGGCCAGAGAGTAAACACTAGAGTCATGTGGCCAGAGAGTAAACACTAGAGTCATGTGGCCAGAGAGTAAACACTAGAGTCATGTGGCCAGAGAGTAATGACTAGAGTCATGTGGCCAGAGAGTAAACACTAGAGTCATGTGGCCAGAGAGTAAACACTAGAGGCATGTGGCCAGAGAGTAAACACTAGAGTCATGTGGCCAGAGAGTAAACACTAGAGTCATGTGGCCAGAGAGTAAACACTAGAGTCATGTGGCCAGAGAGTAAACACTAGAGTCATGTGGCCAGAGAGTAAACACTAGAGTCATGTGGCCAGAGAGTAAACACTAGAGTCATGTGGCCAGAGAGTAAACACTAGAGTCATGTGGCCAGAGAGTAATGACTAGAGTCATGTGACCAGAGAGTAAAGACATCATTTACGTAGTGAAGCCAGAGAGAGAAGGACATATGAAGATTAGGAAGGATATGGGATGAGGAGAGCCCATAGCAACACCATAGCAACACCATAGCAACACCATAGCAACACCATAGCAACACCATAGCAACACCATAGATTAAAAAAATAAAATTTTCTTGAAAGGCGAATAAGATATAGACATCAGTGGGAATAGTGAGATGAAGTAGACTTTCATTAGCCTTAACTTTGTGAAAACTGTGAACATTGTTGTTATATTAACTGAGTGATCACTGCCACATTCTCACAGGACACTAGTTAACTCAATACTGTCATGGTCGTTAATTTAATTAAGAACAAAAAGGGTCTCTATTCTGATTTCACCCAATTTATGCAAATTCTGTTATTATTGTCTGTATTCACTCAATATAGTGAACATTAATGTTATTTTTCTCAATATTCACCATCACTTCCACTGCCACCTCTACTACTATCACTAACTCAAATACCACGACTACCACTACTTCCACCTCAACCACTACCTCCACTACCACTACCTCCACTACCACTACCTCCACTACCACTACCTCCACTACCACTACCTCCACTACCACTACCTCCACTACCACTACCTCCACTACCACTACCTTCACTACCACTACCTTTACCTCCACCACCTCAACCACTACCTCCACTACCACTACCTTCACTACCACTACCTTTACCTCCACCACCTCAACCACTACCTCCACTACCTTTACCTCCACCACCTCTACGACTACTTCTACCACTACCATTACCACCACCTCCACTACCCAACATCTTGTTATCACAGCGAAATACAGATGACGCTCTAGTCCACGGGACCACACAGTTCTCAAGACTGGTGCATCCGGCCAAGCTAGGTGTTGTCCCCGTCATCCGAGAATATACGGTGGTGATATTAGCTCAGGCTGGCCCAAGAGCTGGGCCAGGTGGTAGTGATATCACAGGTAGGATATCACTACCACCTGGCCCTACTCTTGGGCCAGGTGGCAGTGATATCGTCACAGGGAAGATATCACTACCAGCTGGCCCAGCTCTTGGGACAGGTGGTAGGGACATAATCACAGGGAGGATATCACTACCAGCTGGCCCTACTCTTGGGCCAAGTGGTAGTGATATCATCACAGTGAGGATATCTCTACCACCTGGCCCTACTCTTGGCCATGAGATAATTCCACTAGTGGGTGGAGCTCACTTATACTAATTTTACTAATTTTAGGTCACTGATAATGAATATCATGGTTAAAATTGTTTGTTAGCTCTACTTTTCAATATAGAGCTACGTGTTACAACAGGTTGCAACAGGCTTGCGGCAGTGTGTTTCTTACCAACACTCACAGTCTCACTGACCTTCATTATTGTTCCAGCAGTCATACAAGGTGCTTGTGATGTCCAAGTTTATATTTTGAGGTGAAAGGTTGGTGATTGTCTTAGCCAAACACTTTTTAAACTAATAATAAATATTCACTGAGCAAGTTATTGATATGGATGTGAAGTATATTATATTAATTTTATTTTCCTACTGAATGATATAAATACTTCTGCTTAGCTGTCATGCTCTGTATTATAATGATAAATTAATGAATAAATTTTATGTTTATCTTCTAATTGTTTGTTGTTTTCTTCTTCCAGATGCCTCGTACCTGTGTGACTAGTACAGACAACTTCTGCTACACTTGTGGTGAGGTGACCTTTGTATCGGTTAGAAAGTCATATCACCTATATTTTGGATGCAAGATTGGTGACCAGGATAAGAACTGGACTCCACACATATGCTGCAACAATTGTGCTTGGGAAGCATTCAAATTAGTGACGAAGGGATTTCTCGGAAACAGAAGAATTGGTGGAAAACCTCATCAAGGCTTACAAGAACATGGGATGTAACATGTCACTTAAAATCCACTTTTTGGACTCACATTTAGACTTTTTTTCCAGTGAACTGTGGGCAGTTAGTGACGAACATGGTGAAAGGTTTCACCAAGAAAAATGGTACCAGGGCAAATGGGGCACAAGAATGCTTGCAGACTATTGCTGGACATTGGACAAGAGATGATTCTTCAGCCCACTATAAGCGTCAAGCAAAAAGGCAGAAAGTAGGTACGGATTAGAGTTTAAAACATACTGACACATATTGTACGGTATAAATAAAATATTACATGTCTCGTATCTTTAAACCTATAACCAATAAGCATTTTTCAAGGTGATATTTGGATTCAGGACATGAAAATACACATAGCTCAATTAACGGTTCCCTATTTACATTTACCCCTGGCACCCCAAATTTACCTACTACTCCCTCCACAACATTTTTACCCACTTTAGCATTAAGATCCCCAACCACAATTACTCTCTCACTTGGTTCAAAACTCCCCACACACTCACTTAACATTTCCCAAAATCTCTCTCTCTCCTCTACACTTCTCTCTTCTCCAGGTGCATAAACACTTACTATAACCCACTTTTCACATCCAACCTTTATTTTACTCCACATAATCCTTGAATTTATACATTTATATTCCCTCTTTACCTGCCATAACTGATTATTCAACATTATTGCCACTCCTTCTTTAGCTCTAACTCTTTTGAAACCCTGACCTAACCCCATTTATTTCTCCCCACTGAAACTCTCCTACCCCCTTCAGCTTTGTCTCACTTAAAGCCAGGACATCCAGCATCTTTTCATTCATAACATCTACAATCATCTCTTTCTTATCATTCGCACAACATCCACGCACATTCAAACATCCCACTTTGACGGTTTTCTTCTTTTCCTTTTTAGTAAATCTATGCAGGAAAAGGGGTTACTAGCCCATTGTTCCCGGCATTTTAGTTGACTTTTACAACACCATGGCTTACGGAGGAAAGATTGTTGTTAGTACTGCCTTTAAACCACTCAAGATTGATGCCAATCAAATTTTTTATATTTTAATCAGAGGCAAAAGCGCTAATTCCATATGGGTCATATAGCACTTGTGGAATGTGAGGCATTCAAATTTGGATCAAGAACTCATCACCAGCATCAGTACAAAATAATGGAACAAGGTAAAATATTACTATATCATCTTGAGACTAAAAGTAGCAAAATAACATTTATACACAGCAATAATTATACCAACATTCTTATCTGTATGATACACCAGTGTTGTGCGATACACCAGTGTTGTATGATACATCAGTGTTGTACGATACACCAGTGTTGTACGATACACCAGTGTTGTACGATACACCAGTGTTGTACGATACACCAGTGTTGTACGATACACCAGTGTTGTACGATACACCAGTGTTGTATGATACACCAGTGTTGTACGATACACCAGTGTTGTATGATACACCAGTGTTGTACGATACACCAGTTGGTCTTTGTACGATACACCAGTGTTGAATACCCATTCAAAATCCCATTTTACGTTACTCAGTGTTAGTAGATACACCAGCTGTTGTATGATACACCAGTGTTTTTGTTTAAAACTCAGTGATGTATTTACATTTTATCAGATACAAAGTTGTATGATACACCATGTTGAGATACAAATTTGTATACCACAGGTTATAGTCCAGTTTTTGTAGAAACCATCAGACATAAATGTTGTATGATACACCAGTGTTGATAATACAATTTTGATACACCAGTGTTGTATGATACACCAGTGTTGTATGATACACCAGTGTTGTACGATACACCAGTGTTGTATGATACACCAGTGTTGTACGATACACCAGTGTTGTATGATACACCAGTGTTGTATGATACACCAGTGTTGTATGATACACCAGTGTTGTATGATACACCAGTGTTGTACAATACACCGGTGTTGTATGATACACCAGTGTTGAAATTTCGAAGCTGATTAGTTGAGTCTCTTTCTTCACATCACACGCAAACACAATTTTGGAATGATCACTGTGGCAGTTTTCACAAAATGTCCCGTAAATCTTCCCCGAGATACTTCATACAATCCTTAAAAGTTTGAAGCCGATTAAATAATGCATTTTTGAGTAATAAACAATAATTACTTAGAAAGCAAACGAAATTATTGCTGAGAATATTCCGATAAATGGGAAAACATCCGCTAGTTAAACCTAAAAACACTTTAAAACAGCTGTTTTTTTTTTTCTGCCAAAGTTGTGATGAGTTATGCTGGAGGATTCTCTGCTCAACATAATATTGAGCAGTCTACTAAGCAATTTACTGAAGACTCGAGTAGACTTTCCTACAAAATTGTTAAGGATAATGTACTCAGCGTGAGGGATAATTGTCTGGTATTCAACTCCCTCTATGATCGTCTGATTCTTCTCTCTGAGAATCGTTACATCCTGTCTTGGCCAACATTAATCAGGGAGAATTGTTGGGTTTCCCTTTGAAAAATATTATTTGAAAAATAAAGTAATAGCAGAAAATAGTATTAAATAAGTTTTATGGTAAATTATAACACCTTTATTCACTAAAGACAAACAAAATAAATTAACGTCTTTCCTTTATTAACTAAAGACAATCAAAAATATAAATTATACGGATTAAGAATACCTAAACTTTTTCTTTTATTCTTGTTTATTTCGCTTTGTTTATATAGATGCTTGATTTTTGTGATATTTAATAAACAAATAACCCGCACATAAAGAGAGGAGCTTACGACGACGTTTCGGATCCGACTTGACCATTTACAAAGTCACACTAACAAAAAGGAGAGAAGAAGGGTATATACAGGCCAGCAGACAGGGACGGAACAAGAGAGGAAGTAGGGAAGGAGGAAGAGAAGTAGTGGTAGAGGTAGTAGTAGTAGTGGAGTCAGTCAAATACTAAGAAAGAGGAGCATTGCAAGGGAGCTAGGGGCCCACAGAGGATGGGGGGGAGGGAAAGAATAAAGGACAAATACCCCTTTCCTCTTGGTTCTTTCTCCTTGGGTTTTCTTTCTTCTGCCTTTTGTATTTGTTCTTTATTATTTCCCCCCTCTGTGTTCTTGCTCCTACCCTCTGTGGGCCCCTAGCTCCCTTGCAATGCTCCTCTTTCTTAGTATTTGACTGACTCCACTACTACTACTACCACTACCTCTCTTCCTACTTTTCTACTTCCTCTCTTGTCCCGTCCCTGTCTGCTGGCCTATATATACTCTCCTTCTCTCCATTTTGTCAGTGTGACTTTGTAAATGGTCCAAGTCGGACCGAAACGTCGTGGTAAGCTCCTCTCTTCTAGGTGAGAGTTATTTGTGTATTGTTCTAGTCACGGTATTGTGCCTTTTTTTGTTATTTATTGGTATTTAATATTTGTCTTAATCATTACTTTGATTTTTCTGTTTGTATAGTTTGTCTTTCGACGATTTCCTTTGCTTTTTATTTTTTCTTCGTTGCTTCATTGCTCATTGTTTCTTTTTGTAATTTATTATATTTTGGCTTTTATATTTTGTTTGGTGTCAATTGTTGTTTTTATTTATTCTTTATCTTTTATTGTTATGGCTCAGTTATTTTTTGTGTAATTTTTATTAATATTTCATCATAATTTACAAGCCATGAAGGAAGAGAAGGAAGTAACCTTATCATTTTCCTTGTTATTATCGTTCTTTTCCTCGTCGTTTTCCCTTTCCTTGTTTTCTTCGTCGTTTTTGTTCATCTTTTGGTTCATACTCTTCCTTCCCTCTCTCTTCTACTTTTATTCCCTCAGCTTTCTTTACTGTTGTTTCTTTAGATTGTTCTACTCTTACTGGTCTTGGTTCTTGTACTTGCACTGCCTCCTCAGCGGGTCGTAGACATTTATCAACACGACGCAATAATTCTCGCAGTGATGGGCGACGTTTTGGGTTAAGATCCATGGTTTGATTGACTAGGTTATCCAACCCTTGAGGCCAGCTCTTCAGTGCTTTCAGGATTAATGACATCACATATCCATATGAATAAATATCAGTAGCTGGAGTGGATGGCTTACAGCAAAGGATCTCCGGAGCACACCAAGGAAAGTCTTCAGGATCACCTTCCATGAAGATAATACGTCCTTTAGGACACGCCAATCCGTAGTCAATTATGCTTACTTAAGGTTCCTCAGCTGATCCATCGATGATGATGTTATCCTCTTTTAAATCGTTGTGGATAAACCAGCCTCATGGATCTCCTACAACTTCTTGCCAATCTGGATTCCAACATCAAGGAGGTTGTATGTAGAACCCTGTAAGATGTCCAGAAGGTTCTGGTTGCCCTTGTAAGACATGAGCATCGCAGAAGGATTGTCTTGAACTCCGTGAAGAACAGGGGCGCCACCGGCTCCTTTCAGGGCTTGAAGAATTTTGGCCTCCTTCAGGAAACTTGCGCAATATTTTTCTAAAGCTTTATCCTTTTTTTGTCGACATTTTGATGTTTTCAGAGCTGCCGGTCCATCGCGGTAAGTCACAAGATAAACGTTGCCGTAAGATCCCTCACCAAGGAGTCTCTCCTTGGTACGGATAAGATCCTCCACGACTTCAGCGTTCAAGAACTCCATTTTTACCAATAATCAGCAACTAACCGTAGCTCTGTATATATCTGGAACGAGAAACACGAGTCTTGATTAATGAAAATTATTTTTTTCTCTGCCCAGATCTTGATGAGTTACTTAGTGAGTTGCTTACTGAAGTGTCATGTATAGGACACTGGGAAGATATATAGTGACATGAAGATATATAGCGATGTGAAGAGCTGTAGTGATAGTTGTGGTATAGTGATAGTTGTGGTGTAGTTATAGTTGTGGTGTAGTGAGGATTGTAGTGTAGTGCTTATTATCGTGTAATGATGTTTGTAGTGTAGTCATTGTGGTGTGGTGATGATTGTGGTGTAGTAAGTATTGTAGTGTAGTGATTATTGTGGTGTAGTGAGTATTGTAGTGTAGTGATTATTGTGGTGTAGTGAGTATCGCAGTGTAGTGATTATTGTGATGTGGTGATTTATGTGGTGCGGTGATTATTGTGGTGCGGTGATTACTGTGGTGTAGTGATGATTGTGGTGTAGTGATGATCGTAGTGTTGAGATAATTGTAGTGTAGTGATGATTGTAGCTTAGTGATTATTGAGATGTAGTGATGATTGTGGTGTAGTGATGACTGTAGTGTGGTGATAAATGTGGTGTAGTGATTATTGAGATGTAGTGATGATTATAGTGCAGTGATTGTAGTATAATGATTATTGAGGTGTAGTGATGTAGATGAATGGTTCAGAGAACCGACAAGTTGATAAATTAGACACATATGCAACACTTGGGTATCTTTAAGCCAGCAAATAGTGGAGCCAACAAACCTGGAATATACAGGTGACCTTGTTTTCACAAATAATGATGACCTGGTAAGAAATATAACAGTATCAAAGACAGTTAATTCAGGTCACAACCTAATTAAAGTTCTGACTTGTATGCACAGGAGTCCTGACCAGCATAATGCTAACAGTTATTAGGGTACCTTCACCAAACTCAACTTTAACATTAAGAACATCAGCTGGAATCGAATAAATCATGCTCTTAACGAAACTTTCTGGGAAGATATCCTAAATAACAAGGATCCGAACCAGTGTCTAGAAAGGATCAACTATTTGGCACTTGAATTATGTACAAGGAACATTCACCTAAGAAAAAAGAAGAGATGTAAACTGGAAAGAGACGTTCCCTCAAAAGGAAAAGGCGAGGAATCACAAAATTTCTTAAGAAAGCTAGACTACCTGAAATACGGAAGGCATCATACAGGATCCAGGAGAGACTGAAAGAACTATAAGCAATTAATGAAATTGAAAAAAAAAACTAAAATATTTCTTTTCATATGCCAAATCCAAGGCAAAAACCACACCATGTATCAGGCTCCTGTTTAGACAAGATGGGACCTACAGTGAAGACAGCAAAGAAATGAGTGTAACACTGAAATCTCAATATGACTCTGTATTTAATGAGGCGTTAATTGGCCTAATAGTCGACAATATTTCTGACATAACCCTAACATCACTGGACATTGGAAAAGCCATTGACAATATGACCATACACTCTGCCCCAGACCCAGACTCGTGGAACTCCGTGTTCAAGATTTACGAGAAACCTCTATCACGTCCCACAAGTATTCTATGGAAAGCTAGCCTTGACACTAAGGTCTTCCCAAAGTCACTAAAAACAATGGATATAGCTCCACTTCACCGAGGTGGCAGTAAAGGAATATCAAAGAATCATAGACCGATAGCACTAACGTCCCACATTACAAAAATAAATAAAAGGGTTATAAGAAGCCAGATCGCCAACCACTTGGATTCCCAACAATTGCACAACCCAGGGCAACATGGGTTTAGAGCAGGTCGCTCCTGCATCTAGTAACTACTGGACGACTCACAATTGCACAACCCAGGGCAACATGGGTTTAGAGCAGGTCGCTCCTGCATCTAGTAACTACTGGACGACTCTAACCGTCTCGGATGCACTTGAAACAAACAGAATGCAGATGTAGTATATATATATATATAATAATAAACAAACTCAATTAAATATATTTTTTTCGTTAGGTTCAGATTGATTTTTGCATACACAAATTTCCGCTTGCCTTATTCGGCAAGAAGAGCGTTCCTATTTAAGCCAAAATTTCAATTTTTTATATATATATATATATATATATATATATATATATATATATATATATATATATATATATATATATATATATATATATATATATATATATATATATATATATATATATGTCGTGCCGATTAGGTAAAACTGGTCAATTAGCAAGAACTCATCTCAAATTAAGTCCTTTCTAAAATTTTCTCTTGTACGTTTAAAGATATATTTTTTTCATTTATGTTAATGTAAAAATTTATAATTTTGTACCAAGAGAAACTTTGAAAACCTACCTAACCTTATTATAACAAACGCAATTTAATTTAGCCTAACCCAACTAAATATATTTTAGATACGTTAACATTAATTTAATAATAAACAAACACAATGAAATATATTTTTTCGTTATGTTCAGAATGATTTTGGCGAAATATTGCATAAACAAATTTTCACTTGTCTTATATGGCAAGGTGAGCGTTGCTATTTAAGCCAAAATCGCAAGTTTTACCTAATCGGCACGACTATATATATTTAAAAATATATATATATATATATATATATATATATATATATATATATATATATATATATATATGCACATGCGTAGTAGGTTCCTGGACCGTCCTGGTTACGGTGATACTCAGTAGTTTCCGTTGGTCTTCCTCCTTTGTTCGGTTCTCAAGAAACATTTTTGCTTCCTCAGAGAACTTACTGAACTTACATATTTTCTAAAATAATTCTTCGTCGTTCATAGTAAAATCTCCTTCCTCTCTGGATATTTTCCAGTAATATGGCTGAAACAGTGTTGGCTCCTATTTTATCTTTCTAATAATACAGCCTTCGAATACTTACTCTTCTTTCTTACACTCTTGTACTTATTCCTTATTTTCTGCTGTTCTTTATGTTCTATTTGTTCCTTGCTCTAGACTCACTATAGAGTGTTTAGAGCTCCGTTCTTCCTAGATGCCTCCCGGAACATTTCGACTAGTCTATCCATTATTTGGATAGTTTTTATTTTTAATTCTCTGATCCACTTCACTCGAAGGAACTCTTATCTTTACTTAGTTACCTATCCTCATGTTTGTTTAGTTCTCTAGTCTTCTCCCTTGCATTCTTCCTCTGTCTGTCTGTTTTTTTTCTCTCTCTCCCTTTGTTCTTCACTTTAGTTATACTTCCACTAGATATTTAAATCTAAGTGCTAATGATCACCAACGCCAATCAACTCATAATCCATTAAGAGATCCAGAAAGACAGAGACTGTAAGATTCTATACGTGACATAAATGCGCTCACACCTAAAGTATGCTTCACTGCATGGTACGCTCACACCTAAAGTATGCTTCACTGCATGGTATGCTCACACCTAAAGTATGCTTCACTGCATGGTATTGCCCTGTTCACTGTTCCAGCAGGAGGTGTTTGTGTCCTACAGAGTGAGAACAGTGAGAACACAGCTTCTGTACAACAAGACGGGCAGTAAGCAGCAACTACACTATTGCTGCACAGTTCTCAAGAACATCACTTCATCCTAGATCCTTCAGTCCTAGAATAACTCAAGTCTGGAACATGTTCCTATAATGTAACATAACATAAATGAAATAAAGTGAGTTAACCAAATGAAACTGCTGGACCACAGATGACTTCAACTTCATGTTCCCTATTTGTATGTTTCTTAATTATAAAAACACTTTCAAATAAGTGGATGTAGGTAACAGCTCTTAGTTTGTAAATATAAGTAGAAACCCTTAACCTAACCCTGTAACAACCATGTCTAAATAAGAGAGAGAGAGAGAGAGAGAGAGAGAGAGAGAGAGAGAGAGAGAGAGAGAGAGAGAGAGAGAGAGAGAGAGAGAGAACAGTACCCTGGATGAAGTTGATATTCTTGGGGTGAAATTGACTCTAAACTGTCTATGAAGAGCCACGTTGTAAATCATGCAAACAAAGTGGGGACAGGAAGCTTACACCACTTAGACGTATCTCACATCTGCTTGACAGCAGAGGTTGTTGTCAAACAGATGTATGAAACACAAGTGTGTTCACACGTTGAGAATGTTTCCCTTTGTACAAGAATGGTATACAAAAGATGAGGTAATCAGTCCCTCGGACTTGGAGTTGGTGTGTTCAGCACCGTAGGTCTGGAGAATATGAAGGTCAGGCAATGAGGCTTCTCCTTAAATAGGCGACAGCTGATAGGGACGGGTAGCAGACGAAGGCATTGTCACTGGTAGGCGGAGTTCCCCAGTGGTAGTAGGTCATAACCAAAGAGATGGGTTCATGTTGGGAGAGTGTGACAAGGGATGGGTTAGTTTATAGTACGTAGGTTTTGTTTAGCCGTAGAAGAAGGTAGGCAGGACCAGTCCTGGGTCTTCATATTCTTGTAATTGACCTACGGTGCTGAACACACCAACTCCAAGTCCGAGGGACTAATTACCTCATCTTTTGCATATAGTTTTACTCTATATATTATGTCCTAGAATTTTGTATTGATAAAGCCACTGGATGGCGAAACGTCTACTATAAAGATACCCAGATGTTGCACATGTGTCTTAATTTCACAATGTTTCCCTTTCTTGGACTGCCTGTCTGCGTCTCATCTGCTCCTTTTTGACGGAAAACGAACATAAGACGACTCATTTCTCGCCTGGACAGATCTGTCCTTTGAGCAGAGCCTTCAACACAGGAGGAATGGGGGTGGCCTTAATGTTATATACAAGGCCAACCTTGTCAAGGAACCGCACTAATAATAATAATAATAATAATAACAATAATCTTTATTTCTACAAGCATATGTTCAAGGTATACAGGTCCAGCTGACATCAATATAGAAAGCCTCTTGTTATGCAGAGCATTTCTGGTAAATTAGGTCAATTTTGTCACAGGATGCGACTCCCACCAGTCGACTAACACCCAAGTACCTATTTTACTGATAGGTTAACAGGGACATCAGGTGCATTATATTTTCACCCGTACCGGGGATCGAACCTCGGACATCAGTGTGTGAGCTGAGTGCCCTAGCAGTCGAGCTGGGGAGCACCTTGTTCCACTCTGAGGACAGCGAACATCAACTATACTCTGACTGTGCCCTTCTCCAGAACATCACTTTATCTGCGATCATTTATTAATAGGATGACTCGCGTCTGAAACATGTTCGTACAGCATAATGACATCAACGAAATAAAGTCAGCAGACCACATGAAATCGCTGGCCCACAGATGGCTTCAACTTCATCCTCTCCCTATAAAATGAGATGATGTAGGAAACAACTCTTAGCTTGTAAATAAAGTTAGGAATCCTAAACCTAACTTTGTAAAACACTGTGGAGAGAGAGAGAGAGAGAGAGAGAGAGAGAGAGAGAGAGACAGACAGACAGAGAGACAGAGAGAGACAGAGAGAGACAGAGAGACAGACAGACAGACAGACAGACAGACAGACAGACAGACAGACAGACAGACAGACAGACAGACAGAAAGGGAGGGAGGGAGGTTAAACAACACCTGTATAATTTAACATGAAGTCCAACTATGTTAATACATGTTGGTAGAATTACCGACAAGTCTGACTGGAATAGTTCTAACTCACTGTTTTCATTGTCATTGAGGCTGATGTTATTTGCGTGTGTAATTATTCATACACAATCAACTCACAAGAGTTTTGATATATGCTCCTACTACTATAAGATATTCTGAAGCAGTGTGGCATAAATTAAGAGTTTGCGGCCACTTTCAGAGCTGCAAACCCAGATCTAATTCTGCCACAATATGGTAGAGTTAGTTCTGGGTTACCAGACCCGGCCTCCTGGAGGCCTCTGAACGCCGTCAGTACACAATGGGTGATGCATCTTACTGACAGGATATTACCCAGTAAATTTAGACTGTGTGCAGCAAACTTCTCACTATAGTAAAATAGTTAAAACACTTGGAATCGTTGGGATCAGTTTCATTACTAAAGATTGACTCTTATGACGATGTGTGATGTCACTGTGAATCTTAGACAACGATGTGTGATGCCACTGTGAATCTTAGACAACGATGTGTGATGCCACTGTGAATCTTAGACAACGATGTGTGATGCCACTGTGAATCTTAGACAACGATGTGTGATGCCACTGTGAATCTTAGACAACGATATGTGATGCCACTGTGTGATATGTGAAGTCACTGTGAATCTTAAACAACGATGTGTGATGTCACTGTGTGATGCGGGGTGTCACTGTGAGTCTTAGGCAACGTGTGATGTCATTATGGGTTTTATACAAGAATGTGTGATGTCACTTATGTTTGAACAAAGAACACTATACAGAGCAAAGCTTCACGTATAGGTTAGATGTTCAAAATATAGCTTATCAGCTTACTTTGATAAAGCTCTGTAAACATAAGCTATAAATTATATAAAGATGATAATAAACTCATATTTCTACGAATACATGATACACTATTACAGACCTAGGTGACATTATCGACACACTATATAGAACACCCAGGTACCTACTTACTGCTACGTGAACACGAGCAGGTGAATTTAATAATAATATTATTCATATTATATAATATTGTTTAACACGTTCGCGTTTCCCACCGAGACAGGGTGACCCAAAAAGAAAGAAAACCCCAAAAGAAAGAAAAAACTTTCACCATCGTTCAACACTTTCACCTTTAAACGACAATTTAGATGCCACTCCAAACTGCCAATATCCCAAACCCCTCCTTTAATGTGCAGGCACTGTACTACCCACCTTCAGGACTCAAGTCCGGCTAATCGGTTTCCCTGAATCCCTTCACAAATATTATCCTGCTTATACTACAAGAGCTTGTCAGGTCCCAAAAACCATTCGTCTCCATTCACTCATATCTAACACGCTCACGCACTCTTGCTGGAAGTCCAAGCCCCTCGCCCATAAAACCTACTTTACCCCTTTCATCCAACCTTTCTTAGGACGACCCCTACCCCGCCTTCCCTCCACTACAGATTTATACGCTCTCCAAGTCATTATACTTTGTTCCAGTCTCTCTAAATGACCAAACCACCATTATATAATTAAATATTATTATTGTTATTATTATTACCGCGGTACGGGAGAGGATTGAACTCGCGGTGGGTGACTCATAAAACTCCAGACCGACGCGTTAGCCACTGAGCCAGCTGGCTACAATAAGATTCGTCTGTACACCTTCGCCTATAATCACCTTCCTATGGTGTATAAATATACCTTCTTGGATGAATCTTATTGTAGCCAGCTGACCAGTCTCTAACGCGTCGGTCTGGAGTTTTGCGACTCACTCACTGCGAGTTCAATCCCCGCCCGTACCCTGGGTTGTTTGCAATCGTGTCATTACGATGTCTTGAGTCAGAATTCGGAGAATATTGCGAGATGTTAAATTTGGAATATGGTGATAATATCATTCATTGTGCGGTGCTCTGGCTTTCTAGACGACACCTTCTCGCTAGATTCTGGAAACTGACAAATAATGTTCATAATTTTCTAGAAGAGAAGAATGAGCAGCCTGAGGAAAGAGACCTTATATGTATTAACAAATGTCTATTTGATTTAGTATTTTTAGTTGATGTTACCAGCCACCTCAGTGATCTAAATTTGAAACTGCCGAGCAAGAACAAATTGTTTCCTAACTTAGTAAATGATATCAGAGCATTCTAGATGATGTTAAAACTGTTTACTCTCAGTTAGAAAATGAAGATTTGAGTCAGTTTACACATTTCCAGGAACACAGTCAATGTGCTGAAAATAATGGCAATTTTACAGAATATATTAAAAAATGAGATTATTGTAAGTCATTTAAAAGTCGTTTTAGTGATTTTATAAACCCACTTTCACTTAGTGGAACAAGAAAAAAGCTTGAAGCTGCGTAGTAACATGCAAATGAAAATGATTGATTTGAAAAGAAATTCATTATTGAAAATGAAATGTGATGATCTTGCCTCACTCACAAATACTTCTGACATAATTTCTGGCGACCATTAACCTGTGAACATTTTCCAGAACTAAGAAAATTTGTCCAGAGTTATATTTGTGGTTTTGGAGCAACATACAGACGCGAACATTGTCATCCATGAAATTGATTAAAAACAAACTGAGGTCGTGACTGATTGATTCAAATTTGAATAATTTTCTGCTGCTCTCAGTAACTAATTTAACTGCAGACATTACAAGCTTGGAGAAATCAAAGCAGACTCAAAAGTCTCGTTAAAATAAATAATGTATATCTTGTCTTTATATTAAATCATGTTATGTAAAAATGCTAAATATGTCCATATTAACATATTTTTAAGATCTAAAAGGGGATACAAGTGTCGTGTGGCGCATCTGAACTAGAGCGTTAAAAATTTGGCGCATTGAATGCAAAAGGTTGGCCACACCTGGCTTATACACCTGGCTTATACACCTGGCTAATACACCTGGCTTATACACCTGGCTTATACACCTGGCTAATACACCTGGCTTATACACATGGCTTATACACCTGGCTTATACTAAGAGTTTAGTTTAAGTAAAGATAGTGAAGAGGGTGATAGCTCACAGCGAGAGTCAAGATACTAACGAAGGTCATGTTAAAGATAATAACGAAGGTTATGTTAAAGATAATAACGAAGGTTATGTTAAAGATAATAACGAAGGTTATGTTAATGAAAACGATAGTGAAGAGTGTTCCAAAGAAGCTAGAAAAGTTGTCCAATAAACCTAGTTAAGAGAGTGATGTCCTACAGTGACGACGATGATGTCCTACAGTGACGACGATGATGTCCCACAGTGACGACGATGTCACAGTGACGACATGATGTCCACAGTGACGACATGATGTCCACAGTGACGACGATGATGTCCCACAGTGACGACGATGATGTCCCACAGTGAACGATGTGCCACGTGACGATGATGTCCCACAGTGACGACGATGATGTCCCAGGCGACGATGATGTCCATGACGACGATGATGTCCCACAGTGACGACGATGATGTCCCACAGTGACGACGATGATGTCCCACAGTGACGACGATGATGTCCCACAGTGACGACGATGATGTCCCACAGTGACGACGATGATGTCCCACAGTGACGACGATGATGTCCCTGAACTGATGTGACGACGATGATGTCCCACAGTGACGACGATGATGTCCCACAGTGACGACGATGATGTCCCACAGTGACGACGATGATGTCCCACAGTGACACGATGATGTCCACATTGACGACATGCTTCCACTAGCTTTTGTTATTCCTCACTGACACGACGAGGTACTGTTCTGGATGGTTACTATATACAAGTATAAAACATGTTGCAGTTCCTATTTAGTCTCGATTATTTTGCACTATCTCCACTGGACGCCTTCCTCATTATCTGTGACAGATTGTTGCAAGCTGTCTGTTGCAGTATATGAGCTGTGATATACGAGAAGCCACGGATACTCTGAGATCTGAGAACAATAGCATGAGACACTGTGATCTGTTTATATCAGAAAATTCTGTCTATAGTCAACATCAAGCATCTATTGCATTATGTGAAGCAGTGCTGCTAGAATCACATAATGTGAAGCATTGCTGCTAGAATCACATTATGTGAAGCAGTGCTGCTAGAATCACATTATGTGAAGCAGTGCTGCTAGAATCACATAATGTGAAGCAGTGCTGCTAGAATCACATTATGTGAAGCAGTGCTGCTATAATCACATTATGTGAAGCAGTGCTGCTAGAATCACATTATGTGAAGCAGTGCTGCTAGAATCACATTATGTGAAGCAGTGCTGCTAGAATCACATTATGTAAAGCAGTGCTGCTAGAATCACATTATTTAAAGCAGTGCTGCTAGAATCACATTATGTGAAGCAGTGCTTCTAGAATCACATTATGTGAAGCAGTGCTGCTAGAATCACATTATGTGAAGCAGTGCTGCTAGAATCACATTATGTAAAGCAGTGCTGCTAGAATCACATTATGTAAAGCAGTGCTGCTAGAATCACATTATGTGAAGCAGTGCTGCTAAAATCACATTATGTGAAGCAGTGCTGCTAGAATCACATTATGTGAAGCAGTGCTGCTAGAATCACATTATGTAAAGCAGTGCTGCTAGAATAACATTATGTAAAGCAGTGCTGCTAGAATCACATTATGTGAAGCAGTGCTGCTAAAATCACATTATGTAAAGCAGTGCTGCTAGAATCAGGTTGCGATATCGTTGCCTGTGACAGAACAATGTTGTCATTTGTAAACCTATGAAACCTGATTGTTCTGCATGTATATTGTATGTTACTGTACTTTTCTTGTGCATCACTCTACTGTACATGTATTACTATAAACATGCTTTTGCATGTTTACTGTATTGTTTGCATATTAATGAACTGTTCTTGTACGTTGCAGTGCTTTTTGTATGTTACTGTATATTTTTTGGCGCCTCACTGTGTTACTATAGCGTTCATATATGTTCACATGCTGTTGTTTTATGTTGTTGTAATGATCATGTATGATACAGGTTCCTACAACTCCAAACTTTCCTGCAACATCTTTCACAACAGTGTCTCCCATATTGGAATTCATGTCTCCCAGAATCCATTTCTGTCACTCTACAAAACTAATTTTAAGTTTTTGAATGAGTGGACAGGTAAGCAACAGCTAACCTAACCAAAAGCAATAACTCTCTGAGAATTAAGCATGTGTTTTGCAAAAAAGGATTCCTTCGCTTCCCTCTGTTACTCTGTTACTCTGTTCACTCTGTTACTCTGTTCACTCTGTTACTCTGTTCACTCTGTTACTCTGTTCACTCTGTTACTCGTAATTTTCTGTACAATGTTTCAGTAACTACGACAGTTTTAAAAGATTCATTTCATTATTGGTTACTTTTCATGAGTTACATCACATTTATCACAACATCTCATCAGTTAGAAAATATAAATTACCATCTCAGGAAACATCTTCCATATTTATATAATATATAATATATATATATAATATTGACTCTGATCAAAAATGTGGTTGAGTGTTGGGATGAGAAGTAGTTGGAAGTAGTTGAGAAGTAGTTGTTATGATTACAGCTCTAATTATCAATAACCCTTTTTCAATACCGCTTTGTGTGTGTCTGTGTGTGAAGAAGTCTTGTCTTCTAGATAATTGTGATCGACATCACCGATTTCTAGGTTTAATTATTATTATTATTAATTATTATTAATTGCGACCTATTATCTCTGAGTTACCAGACCTTGCCACGTGGAGGCCAGTGGTTCGTCTTTAAGGTCCACCCCCATCCCTCGCCTTCCCCAGGTTCATGTGTCCAGGAATCCATCCGTGGGCCCCCGGATGTCTCCCCTTCCTCACTTCCCTAAGGTCAGCCTCGCCTCTCTGTGTTCCATCTGCCTTCCAGCCTCAGCCTTCCCCAGGTTCATGTATCCAGGAATCTATCCGTCCGCCTCCGGATGCTTCCCCTTCCTCACTTCCCTAAGGTCAGCCTCACCAACAACCTTCCCCAAGTTCATGTATCCAGGAATCCATCTGTTCGCTCCCAGATGTCTTCCCTTCCCCACTTACCTAAGGTCGGCGGTGCCTTCCCCGCATCAGTGTCTCCAGGAGTCCACTTGTGTCACCTCAGGTGGACTCCCTTCCCCACTTCCCCAGAGTCAGCGGTATTCTTGCCTTCCCCAGGTTCATGTATCCAGGAATCCATCTGTCTACCGCCAGATATCTTCCTTTCCCCACTTCCCCAAAGTCAGCCTCAACTGCTGGTATTCATGCCTTCCCCAGGTTCATGTATCCACGAATTCATCCGTTCGCTCCCGGATGTCTCCCCTTCCCCACTTACCCAAAGTCAGCCTCAACAACAACCTTCCCCAAGTTCATGTATCCAGGAATCCATCCGTTCGCTCCCAGATGTCCTCCCTTCCCCACTTACCTAAGGTCAGCGGTGCCTTCCCCGGATCAGTGTCTGCAGGAGTCCACTTGTGTCACCTCAGGTGGACTCCCTTCCCCACTTCCTCAGAGTCAGCGGTTGCCACCCCCAGTGACCTTGCTGGGTGGAAACTTGGTCTTGTCTAGCTGGTCTACGGTAGAGACTGTCCAGGTGGGTGGAATTACTGGAGGTGACACACAGAAAACTGCGTCCAGTAATTACACCCACCAAGACAGCCACGACCGTACACCAGCTAGACGAGACCAAGCTGCCACACAGCTCACCCACCCAGGAGAGGCTAATTAAGAACAATTTGGGAAATCCTTTTATATTACACTAAGAATTATACTAAGTAAAAGTTTTTAATTATTTAGCAGTTTAAAAGTATTTGTGAGTGTTTTATTTTATGTAGATGAATGACCAAGTGATGAACAACTTGTCCACATCCATCAAAACTGTGTTAAATGTTACACTGCTTTCATTTTTACTTATTTATTCGTCTTCTGCATCTGACACTCAAAGGCTAACAAGCGCACAAACATACATTTAAACAAGTATTTTCACATACATTTATACGTTTCAACACACGCATCTTACGCATACACCATTACACATACACTTGCATGCATAAAAAGCACACACACAAACCCATCTATTACAAATAAGCAAACATGCAAACTTCAATGTACTCAATTCTCTCCCCTCTAGCATGTATGAAGTCACACATACATACGCACACACATCTCACTCCAGACCCTTGCCATGAACACTCATGCACACATACATGTGTACACATTCTCAAAGACATATCTGTACACATAATACACAATGTATTAGAGGCAATATAAAGAAAATAAGGAAATATTTATGTGCTTCAATATTCAGAATATATATGACAAAGAATGATAGTTTACAGTATTTTGACGACATTGTGAACCTTGAATATATAAAGATGGGACACGTTTGAAACACTAGTGGAGGACTGTGTCATGTGTATGTTAAGTATGAATGAATGTAATGCTTACGTGTTATTGTGTGTGGGTATCATGTGTACATGTTTTTGTGTGTGGGTGTCATGTGTACATGTTTTTGTGTGTTGATGAATGCCACGTGTACATGTTATTGTGTATGGATGAGTGCCACGTGTACATGTTATTGTGTATGGATGAGTGTCACGTGTACATGTTATTGTGTATGGATGAGTGCCACGTGTACATGTTATTGTGTATGGATGAGTGTCACGTGTACATGTTATTGTGTATGGATGAGTGTCACGTGTACATGTTATTGTGTATGGATGAGTGCCACGTGTACATGTTATTGTGTATGGATGAGTGCCACGTGTACATGTTATTGTGTATGGATGAGTGTCACGTGTACATGTTATTGTGTATGGATGAGTGCCACGTGTACATGTTATTGTGTATGGATGAGTGCCACGTGTACATGTTATTGTGTATGGATGAGTGCCACGTGTACATGTTATTGTGTATGGATGAGTGCCACGTGTACATGTTATTGTGTATGGATGAGTGTCAAATGCGAATCTCTAAATCTCCTCCATGAAAACTGTAACAAATTCATAATAATCTCTGTTTCTCGTGATACGTAAATGAAACTGGAGGTCGGAAATGGAATCAATTGCAAATGCTGCATATATACATACATGCGCGCTTCTTAGTATCAACTTCCTCCTGCTTCTTAGTATCAACTTCCTCCTGCTTCTTAGTAGCAACTTCCTCCTGCTTCTTAGTATCAACTTCCTCCTGCTTCTTAGTATCAACTTCCTCCTGCTTCTTAGTATCAACTTCCTCCTGCTTCTTAGTATCAACTTCCTCCTGCTTCTTAGTAACAACTTCCTCCTGCTTCTTAGTATCAACTTCCTCCTGCTTCTTAGTAGCAACTTCCTCCTGCTTCTTAGTATCAACTTCCTCCTGCTTCTTAGTAGCAACTTCCTCCTGCTTCTTAGTATCAACTTCCTCCTGCTTCTTAGTATCAACTTCCTCCTGCTTCTTAGTATCAACTTCCTCCTGCTTCTTAGTATCAACTTCCATGAATGTATATATATATGCAATAAGATCACAGTAAACAGGTGATATTACAATATGCAGAACCACTGTGAAAAAATAGTGAAATTCCAAGCGCTCTCGTGATCTGTCACATCATCAGTTTCTTGATAATGTGAGAAATCACGAAACTCTTGGAATTTCATTTTTTTTTTCATCGTGGTTGTTCTGCATGATATATATATATATATATATATATATATATATATATATATATATATATATATATATATATATATATATATATATATATATATATATGGCATATACAGTACACGAGGTGAGAGATACATCTAAAGATATATCTAAAGATATATTTTTTTCATTTATGTTAATGTAAAAATTTATAATTTTGTACCAAGAGAAACTTTGAAAACCTACCTAACCTTATTACAACAAGTGCAATTTAATTTAGCCTAACCCAACTAAATATATTTTAGATACGTTAACATTAATTTAATAATAAACAAACACAATGAAATGTATTTTTTTATTTAGGTTCTGAACGATATTTGCGAAATTATTACATACACAAATTTTCGCTTGTCTTATATGGCAAGAAGACCGTTGCTATTTAAGCCAAAATCGCAAGTTTTACCTAATCGGCACGACATATATATATATATATATATATATATATATATATATATATATGTGTGTGTGTGTGTGTGTGTGTGTGTGTGTGTGTGTGTGTGTGTGTGTGTGTGTGTGTGTGTGTGTGTGTACAGAGTTTTAACATAGTATGTTAATAAAACTGTGTTTACAGTGATTCCTTAATGGCTTTCTTTGTATATATTGTCTTCTGACCAAAGTACAGTGACATCACACGTCTTTAAGACAACATATAACATTACACAACATTATCTATGACTCAGTTTTTTGGGTAAATATTTACCGTCTTTCTTGCATATTATAACTAAATTTAACACTATAGCTATCAAAACATTACCTAAGATTAAATACATTTGTAATTCTACTAACATCTCTCATATATCTTTTCCAAACCTTTAAATTTACAGAAGTGCTGCTTTTCTTTATGCAAGTGTTCTTCAGTTATGTATTTCCGTGTTTACACATGATGCGTATATTCCCTTCTCTTTCTGAAATGACACACTTCTTTGTTACGCATATTTTCTCTTTTCCATCACTTCAACAATCATAATTCTGACATACACTTTACCTGGTATGGTTAACACGCTTATTCCATTATAATTATTACATTCTTCTTTATTGTGAATTATTATGTAGATAATACAAGTTTTTTTCTGGTGTTTACTTTTCACTTTCATCTACACATACACATCACTACAAACACCCTACTACGAACACACATATATACATACATGTGTTCTCGTTCACATAGACATATCTGAACTCTCCCACGATTGCTTAACTTATATAATACTGTATAAATAGTGTAAGAGAATTAAGAAAATTCTTGATTATATAAATTAAATTTTCTTAAGAAAATTAAATGAGGGTTACAATATTTTGACGAAATATTTTGGGAAAAGATGTAGATATGAGAAGAAGTGACTAACTTGAGAGACTTGTGGTTAAGACAAAGAAGATATTCTTATAAATTATTTAATAAACACTTAGTTTATGTAGAATTAATTATTAAATAAGTCTCTCATTTTTGACACATACACTTCTTTCACTTCTTCATTAATAAGGTAAAAAATGTTCACCACCACAGATGTAAAACAAAAACTTTCGGTGATGAAAATAAAATCTGTCAATTTGGATGATTCGATCTCTTGACAATAAGAATTTTGGTGGTGGCTGCCACAACCTGGCCAGTACGACTGTGTGCTACTATCTCCCATACTGTTGTTATGTACTGTGATGTGGCTGCCACAACCTGGCCAGTATCACTGTGTGTTACTGTCTCTCATACTGCTGTTATGTACTGTGATGTGGCTGCCACAACCTGGCCAGTACCACTGTGTTAATGTGGTGGTTCCCACCTGGCCAACCACTGTGTTAATGTTGGTGTGGCTGCCACAACCTGGCCTACGACTGTGTTACTGTGTCCATACTGTTGTTATGTACTGTGAGTGGATGCCACAACCTGGCCAGTACCACTGTGTGTTACTGTCTCCATACTTTGTTATGTACTGTGATGTGGCTGCACAACTGCCAGTACGACTGTGTGTTACTGTCTCCCATACTGTTGTTATGTACTGTGATGATGAATGTTATCATATATTCACACTGAATGTTGTGGTGCACTATGTTGCAGAGATACATTGCACAAAGTCAGTAAGTAATGAAAAAAGATACAATTGTAGTTGGGAACTGTTGAATGAACAAGTTTGTTTCACAGGTGAAAGTTCCTCTCTGCTGTGTTTTTTCACCACCATCGTTGTGTTGTGATGTGTATAAAGTCTGCTACACCACAGTTAATAACACTATATGTAACCTGTTTGGTAAATGCCTGATAGAAGACGTATTAGCAGGATCCTTTTCTTAAGATTCTGTTGGTAGGATTCAAGTGTATAAGACTGGACGCTATTGAAAGAATACTACTGGAATGACTGTTATCAGAAGACTATTGGTAGAAGACCACTGGAAGGTTTCTGCTGGAAATAGTGTTGTCAGGACTCTGTTGGTAAAAGACTTTAGGCAGCGGTTCATTTGTTAAGTATAAGATTAATCAAGTCAGCTGGTATTATACGTCTGCGTGATCGTGGTGTCTCAACGGAGACTATCCTTTCACCGCTTTTTTTTCATTACCTTCCTGGTGGCAATGAGAATTTTGCTTTTTTTTTTGTCACATCGCAGATGTAATCAGTACAGATGCTTCCTCTAGTAAATTAATAATGGACAATTTATATGAGCGAACACAGTAGAGGGTGACCATTGTCATTCCATAACTGTGTCCTCTTTTGTCCGCAGAAAAACTAATCGATGAATAGAAACCTCGAGAACCTCAAACACAACGACTAATACATTCCAAGAAGTAAGGAATGACACCAAGCCCAGCTTGTGACCAACTGATAATGAAATGGTGACCAATAGAAAATTTGCTGTGCAGGACAAACTAGTGCTTGTTGCACAGAGGAAACCAGTTATTGATGTGGGGATATGTGGGGACACGTTTAGGATCAATAATAGTGAGAGGAAGGTCAAAGGATGATTTTGAAAAAATACATTTCCTTAATTAAGAAAAACTATACACTTATTTACATAATTGGTCTGAAGAGTGATTACAGGACATATGTAAGTCAGATTACGGAGTACATTTTATAGTCCTCAGTGATAATTTCAGCGGTAACAAAGTATTGTTGAATTGTATGATACTGGTTAACATGTCAGTGATATAGAACTTGCAAATACATGACTAGTGTAGGAAGGGAAGGTATGGAGGACACAGGTAGTTTCAGTTCAGACTCTCAGGTAAGGACCCACTAGGGGCGAGGGGGAAGTGGGGACAGAAGAAGAATAGCCGGTGAGAGGAAGAGCTGAAGTAGAAGAGAAAGAGTCAGGACTAAACCCAACAGTCTAACTACTGGTAAATCTAGGAGGACACAGGTAAAGGAAGAGTGAGGGAAGAAGCCGAGGTGACAAAGGAGGGCGAGGCTGACAGACTCCCAGCAAGAATGACTTAGGTCATCCCTCCATCCTCAGCTACTCTTTCCTTTTTAAAAAGCTAAATATGCTAATTGTCGTAATACAAATTCAAAGAGAGAAATAAGAAGAAAAATTAAATCACTATAAACGAGGATGTTGTGGATGCTAATAACTGTTCTATGCTGAAATTCATCATAATGATGCGATTAAATTCTGAGTCATATTCAGACTTTCCAGACAGTCAGCAACATGACAGTCAGCAACATGACAGTCAGCAACATGTCAGAAGCTTGTAATAAAGACTTCAGTTTATAATAAATAATATCTATGCAATTATTGTTGGAGATTTCAATAATCTAAAATTTAACTGGAGTCGCCTATCAGATGATTAAAACGTTAATTTATTTATTATCATGGGAGATGAATAGTTATAAGTATTGGAACAGATATAAGCAATGACTTACACATTTCCAAGATATGTAACTTGCTTCAGCTGAAAAAAACAGCGTCTCGACTTCATGGTGACCTGCAGGGAAGAATGACCTTTGCTACTTTCTTACCGCCATTACTCTCCACACTGATCTACTTTGGACCTTTGTTATATCACTTTCCAGGACAAGCTACACCATTTTATCTTCAACGACCCTTGACATAAAGTCTCCCTCACTCACACTGGTTTATGTCTTCCTTATGTTTTTCACCTGGTCCTCGTACGCGCATTGATCTGATTGCCTCTTTTGACCACTTTCGCCAATTTCATTCTCAAAATATCCCTGACATGTCTACCTTTCATAGTGTTCGTATACTTGCCATTAACAACAAATTTTCTAATCATCGCCACCTTCCTCATCGCTTGCCCTCACTTCTCATTTATCTATCGACATTATTATTTTTACGAATAACATAAACAATTTTGTGTTTGTCCGTGTACACCAGTATTTCCTCAGAAAGAACAAATTTTAAATTAATGTATGTTAAGCACTAAATCCATGTGGGTCATTCAGTGCAAGACCTGGTAGAGGTTCGATCCTCCGTCCGCTGAGCGCTAGGCAGACGCGTTTCTTATTTGTACTCACCTAGCATATCTATGTCTGGCTGTAAGGACAAGTCCTCGCTCTCTGACTCTCACACTTGAACTACTAATTTCTTATTTAGGTTATTTGTGAATTGTTGCAGCGATGACATTGTGGCTCTCATACCTCTTAATATACAATCCATAAATTATGCTGCATCTCTGATTCTCTTCCCACCACCTTAACCCTAATTCTCTCTCTCTCTCTCTCTCTCTCTCTCTCTCTCTCTCTCTCTCTCTCTCTCTCTCTCTCTCTCTCTCCTCTCTCTCTCTCTCTCTCTCTCTCCCTCTCTCTCTCTCTCTCTCTCTCTCTCTCTCTCTCTCTCTCTCTCTCTCTCTCTCTCTCTCTCTCTCTCTCTCTCTCTCTCTCTCTCTCTCTCTCTCTCTCTCAAAGTAGTATTTAAAAATCTTGATACAGTAAAAAGACTTTTGATAAAAAAATTCCCCAAAATGCTGACGGATGTGTCTATAAGATTCCCTGTAAAATTTGCGATAAAGTTTATTATGGTCAAACTGGTAAAAGTCTTGAACTAAGATTAAAACAACATAAATATAGCATTAGAACTGGACAAGATTCTAATGCTCTATTTATTCATGTGAGAGATTTTAACCATCCAATTGATTTTCAAAATGCTGAAAAGGTTGTATCAAGCAAGTCCATGGTTGACAGGAATATAATAGAATCATGTTTCATAAAAAGTAGTTTTGAAAATAATATGAATATTTCTTTTGGTTTATATAAATTGGATTCATTTATAATTAATAAAATTTGGGAACAATTTAATGATAAATTGGACTAATCTTAATTCTTGGGAAGAGTTTCAGGTCCTTTCTTATGTTCCTCTTCACAGAGTCGTGAGATGTTACGCTACTGTGAGGTGTTGTCTTTGTTAGTGTGATGTGACTGTGAGGTGTAGTCTTGCCCCTTTATAAGCCTGCTTGTCATGTTTCCTTTTATAGTTCCTTGATAATGTGAGTAGTCACGAAAGCGCTTCGAATTCCTCTATTTTTTCATAGTGGTTGTCTTGCATATTTTAAATATATATATATATATATATATATATATATATATATATATATATATATATATATATATATATATATATATATATATATATATATATATATATATATATATATATATGCATGCAAAGAAATCCCCATAAAACGCGTGACTGCAAATATTAAAAAAATACCACAGCGAAAAATAGACTACCAAACAGAAATACCCGAGCGCTTCCCCAGAGGATGTGCATTGGGTGCACAATAAACTAGGCGCTCAGAGGATGTGTATTGGGTGTACAACAAACTAGCAGCTCAGGCTACACAAAGTAGCAAGACTTAGAGTCAAGACTTAGAGTTTTGTAACTCATTTTTATTCCCCCGGGATGCGACCCACAACAGTCATCCAACACACACTTACTTACGTTTAACGCTAAGTAGTCAGGGACACCAGAAAACTTGTTCAAACATTTCGCCGGCCCGGGTTTGAATCAGGAATCCTTTCGTTGTGAGGCAAGCAGTCTCGCCACTAAGCTACTCGACCTCCCTGGTTAGGATAGAGAGTTTGGTTGGGAGGGGGAATGGTGCAGCAGAGGGGAAAGGGAGGTATATTAGGGGATGGTACTTCAGCAGATTGCTAGGAACCAACACACTCTCCAGTGCCAACAAAACCCGCCAGGATTGTTTCCCACGAAATTCGACGGCGTCTCTCTCTGTCTGTACTTTATTTTGTAAACAAACTGCTATAGGTAATGCCCATTTAAATGCCAAAGCTCTTAAAACTGATAAGCAATCCCCGTACTCACTGCGGTGGGTACGTATATGTGTGTCTGTCCACAGTTTACAGCCAGTTCTGATTACACCGCGCTTTTGAACCCTGGGCGTGTGTACGTCTGTCAGCTATTAGGAACCTATGATGGTGTGGGATTCAGAAAATGCTTTAACCTATGAGGTCACTCAGCGCCTTTTTCAAGAAAAAGTTAAATACAACCACACCAACTAACACTCGCAAGGAGAAACTATAAAAATCATACAAACCAACAAGTATACACATAGATACATAAATTCGATCACACTAAAATAAGTGATTAGCGTGAAACTAATTTTTGTTTTAGATCTTGTGGCCGAAGTGGCTAGTTTACTATACATCCTATATCCATCATGTGGACATTACCGCAGAAGCATATCGATCCACATAATACCTAGAAATTAGGCCCCTTTAATGGTAGGAAGATCTAAATTTTGTGGAGAGTAGCGACTAGTTTACTGGGCACCCCATATCCATCCTGTGGACGGCAATGTCCCAAAACATAACCCATGTTTTAACACACTAGTTTTAAATTTCTACAATCTTAACGTCAAGGACATTATTACATGCATGGTGGGATGATGAATTAGCAAGATTTAACCTGGGATAGAGCAATGAAGCCAGATAGTATAGTATAACTTGTTACAAAGCTGAAGCTGGAAACTCTGGTGAAGTGTTCGTGATCCACCAGAAATCGAACTGCTTTTCTCTTCCTTGAATCAAACCTAATTACCTCTTCTGTAGGCGCTTTATCGTGTGTGTGTGTGTGTGTGTGTGTGTGTGTGTGTGTGTGTGTGTGTGTGTGTGTGAGTGTGTGTATGTGTGTGTGTGTGCCAGCGTGTGAGAAATATTAAATAAAAAATATATTTACCTGTTAATTAAAATTACGTAATGGAGAAAAAGTGATATTACATTTAAAATCAACGTTCCAAATATTAGTGACATTAGGTAGAACTTTACGGATATTACAACCCAGGTTTGACTATCTTCCATCAGCACTGAGAGCACTGTGCTGCCAGTGATGTGTTTACCACTGTTGGGTATTGACATTGTCACACTGAGAGCATTGTGCTGCCAGTGATGTTTTTACCACTGTTGGGTATTGTCACTGTCAGCACTGAGAGCACTGTGCTACCAGTGATATGTAATTTTCTTTGAACAGATAGTGTTAGTTTCTAATTCTCACTGAGCAAACCATATTAGTTTCTTGATCTCACAGAGGAGCAAATATCGTTTTCTATCACTGATAGTTTCTGGGAAAAAACAACGTCATCACCAGCTGGTTGTAAACAACGTCATCACCAGCTGGTTGTAAACAACGTCATCACCAGCTGGTTGTAAACACACTTTTGGTTCAAATATTTCCAGTCATCGTAGGATTTTAATTAGTTTGCCTTGTAGACTCTAGACCCGTATATGACTCGTAATGATCGGTATTTACACACTGACCTGGGGTCAGAGAAGTAAACTGCTGCGATCACTTACGAGTGTAGGTGGTAAACCTGGCGGTGATAGTAGTGTCTTGCGACTAGCGGGCAAAGAATGATGAAAAAGAACAAAATAATTAGCGACATTAATATTATCATTCTTATTATAATTATTATATTGTTTTTTGATCCATATTTTGCAGAATCTTATAATTCAATTACTGGTAATTTAGGGATAATCACAGATGAGTATAATCTTCGTGTAGCCGAATCCAAGTAACGAGCCTCCATCTGTTCTTGCACTAAATGAGTCAAACGGGTTTACCGTAAAATTGCTTTTATAAACATAATACTAAAAATGAGTGCGGACAGTTGTTATTGTAGTTAAACATGATATATATGAGGAGGGGAATGGTTCATCGTGGGAATATTGAAAAGTTTAACAAAAGTAACTGCAGTAAAATGTTACTGTGCCTAACATTGCTAATGTTAAGTATATCAGGGTGATATTATTAGAGGCTACAAGTCTGAGTGTTATTACTTCAGCTTAACAACATTTTACGTAAACCAAAAAAAAATGAATTCTGCAGCGAAAAGAATTCTTGATTTTTCGAGAGCAAAAATATCAGAACTGAAACTTTCTTAAACACATCAACAACAAAATTCAAGCATTGTTGAGTGCAACAGTCAGTCAGTCTTTGAGCAGAGCTTTGGTAAGATGGGGAAGGAAGAAGGATGGGTAAGGATGGAAATATGGGAAAGGGGGGTGATGAGGAAGGGTAAAAAGGTAAGTGGCCCAACCACTTTGGTGCATTATGTATTTATGTGTATAGTGGTATGAAAGTTCAATTTAACAGATGGGGAATAACAAAGGTATAACAAAGTTATAACTGCATGACTCTGCATTGGTAAAGGATACACTAAGTGCAATTTTTTTTTTATAATTGCTGGACTTAAGTACAAAGGAGGATAGCAAGGCGAGTGATGGTTATGGTAACTCCTACCTGGAGATGCTGGCCGGCAAGCTTGCAGAGATGGTGTCCAACATTGGTAGATTTGTCAATGTTACATAATTAAATGTAATGGCCGATAAGTAAAAACAGAAATCACCAGAACTTGGGTTAGAGGTAGTATCAGAAGACATGAAAAGGTTCTGGTGTTACCTATTCATTGGATATTCTGGAAGGTCACTCAGGATCTTGGGTCTTTGGAACTCATCCTTGTGTATAAATCTTCGCACTCTCTGGTGGAGGGTCATCCGCTGTGTTCTGTGAGGAGCTGAATTAATGATGTAGTCGGTGGTATTTGCAAAATAGGAAGGATGTTCTCTGTCTGGGAGATACAAGTCTTGCATGGAATATAGTTGTCTCTTCTTCAGTTGATCAAGCTGAACATTCATTGCAACTATGTCTTGTTGAACGTGTAGATCAACCATTCGAATTATATCTCTCCTCCTGGTGCCTGTGATGAAACGGAGTACTATATTCTGGACTCGTTTTAATTGAAGCATATTGGTTATAGTTGTTAATGACAAAGGCACACATGGATACTCAAGGAAGGGTCTTATCATCATCTTATACAGGTGCTTTCTTCACGTGAGATGGAGCTGAATTAAACCTGAATAGAGTAGAAAGACGAACTTTGGCTACATTTATCATTTTGGTGACATGAGAAGTGGAATGAAGTAGACTGTCTATCTCATAACCCAGGATCTTTTTAGGGTTTCGAATGGCTATAGGTATATCTCTGATGGAGATACCCCCTCTATCTTCTATGGTGGAGGAAAAACAACCGATTGTGCTGATAAGGACTTTGTCTGGGTTAGTAGTAATATGCAATTTCCTCTCCCAGTTCGCTGTTCTACGTAGTTCAGTATTCATTTTTTCAATAACCCTCTCGTACTTATATTTTATATATTTACCTGTGACAGGGGTGGACGAAACTACATGGATTACATCATCAACAAACTCGGTAATAATTGTATCATTATACTCAGGTTGAGAGAAATCGTTGATATATTTGTTGAATAATATCGGGCTAAGACACGAGCCCTGAGGTACACCAGCTGTCGGTGTAAAGGGTAGAGATGATTTTTCTGTTGGAGAGGAAGTTATATATAAATCGGAGAAAGGTCCATTTGTGGTCAGGAAGGTCAATCAGTTTAAAAATGAGGCCATCATGTCATAAGCTGTCAAACGCTTTATGAACATCTCTTGTGGCAATAAGGGCAAGATTGCCCTGTTTCCGTATGCTGCCAACAGCATCATAAACTATATTTATGGCATGTTGGGTCCCTCTGTGAGTGCACATGTTGGGTCCCTCTGTGAGTGCACATGTTGGGTCCCTCTGTGAGTGCACATGTTGGGTCCCTCTGTGAGTGCACATGTTGGGTCCCTCTGTGAGTGCACATGTTGGGTCCCTCTGTGAGTGCACATGTTGGGTCCCTCTGTGAGTGCACATGTTGGGTCCCTCTGTGAGTGCACATGTTGGGTCCCTCTGTGAGTGCACATGTTGGGTCCCTCTGTGAGTGCACATGTTGGGTCCCTCTGTGAGTGCACATGTTGGGTCCCTCTGTGAGTGCACATGTTGGGTCCCTCTGTGAGTGCACATGTTGGGTCCCTCTGTGAGTGCACATGTTGGGTCCCTCTGTGAGTGCACATGTTGGGTCCCTCTGTGAGTGCACATGTTGCGTCCCTCTGTGAGTGCACATGTTGGGTCCCTCTGTGAGTGCACATGTTGGGTCCCTCTGTGAGTGCACATGTTGGGTCCCTCTGTGAGTGCACATGTTGCGTCCCTCTGTGAGTGCACATGTTGGGTCCCTCTGTGAGTGCACATGTTGCGTCCTCTGTGAGTGCACATGTTGGGTCCCTCTGTGAGTGCACATGTTGCGTCCCTCTGTGAGTGCACATGTTGGGTCCCTCTGTGAGTGCACATGTTGCGTCCCTCTGTGAGTGCACATGTTGGGTCCCTCTGTGAGTGCACATGTTGGGTCCCTCTGTGAGTGCGGAAACCAAAGTGCTTCTCAGTAAAAAGGTGATTATATTCCATATAATAATTTAGTCTATTAGAAATAATTTTCTCTAGGACTTTACCCGTGACCTCAAGTAACGAGATAGGCCTATAATTATCAGGTTTATGGGTATCTTTATTTGGTTTAGCAATAAAAATCATCTTCGTTGTTTTAAGAGCAATTGGAAAATGTCCTGAGGCCAAAATGGCATTAAAGATATTGACCAAAGACTCCTTGTAATTCCTAGGTAAGTACTTTACTTGTTTGAGGGTAATGCCTGATATGCCAGGTGCTTTATTCCGCATTTTGCCGATAACCTGACACATTTCTCTGAGGGAGATTGGTATTGTAAGAGGATGGTCCTCCTCAAGAGAAGATACGTCAATTAACGGTAGCGGTTGGAGATCAGCTTGGTTATTGTCTCTCCAGGCATCACCATTGATAGTGGATGTTATTGAATTTTCTACTCGCATTGTGTGTGAGAATTTTCGCCCACACCTCACCCATCAAATTAACTTGGTCTTGTGGGTCATCTAATTTTATGTCAATTTCTTCATCATCTTCATCTTAGCCCCTAAAAGCTGACGAATGTTGCTCCAAAATTTTGCAGGTTGTCGTTTATATTGGTTTGCTTGTTGAACAAGATATTTCCATAATTCTTTCTTATGCTGTGAAATCAGGGTAATTAACTCTCTCCTCAGCCTCTGCAGCACAGCAACAGACATTCAAGAATTTTCGTTGGCAGTATATTACAGATTCAGGGTTTCATGAACACTGAAAAATATGGAGAGATATTCCAACGAGGGATTCGTTCGTAAACATAAAAATACACAATTTATTATGAGTGTACAGTCTGTTTTTCACGGAAAATTCCCGGGAAGGGGGGGTGTAACAGAAAGATAATGTGGTTTAAGGCTAAATATTAGGTACAATTGTCACGGTATAATATATTACTTTCTTCAAAATTTCAGGTGTATTATTATTAAGATGCCAAGACATTTTGTATTCGTCAAAATAGTGAAAATATCAATATTATGAAGAAAATTCGGAATGTGGAAATTAGGAGAAGGTGAGGAGTTACTAAAAGTATTTGTCAGAGGGCTGAAGAGGGGTTGTTGAGGTGGTTTGGTCATTTAGAGAGAATGGATCAAAGTAGAATGACTTGGAGAGCGTATAAATCTGTAAGGGAAGGAAGGCGGGGTAGGGGTCGTCCACGAAAAGGTTGGAGGGAGATGGTAAAAGAGGTTTTGTGGGCGAGGGGCTTGGACTTCCAGCAAGCATGTGTGAGCGTGTTAAATAGGAGTGAATTATTATTATTATTATTATAATCAAATAGAAGCGCTAAACCATAGGGGTTAGGAGTGAATGGAGACGAATGGTTTTTGGGACCTGACGAGCTGTTGGAGTGTGAGCAGGGTAACATTTTGTGAAGGAATTCAGGGAAACCAGTTAATTGATTTAGTTGGACTTGAGTCCTGGAAATGGGAAGTACAATGCCTGCACTTTAAAGGAGGGATCTGGGATAGTGACAGCTGGGAGGGACTATTCTCAGCTGTCGTATCTGAGCTCCTCTGCAAAGACAGTGATTATGTATGAGTGTGGTGAAAGTGTTGAATGATGATGAAAGTATTTTATTTTGGGGATTTTCTTTATTTTTGGTTCACCCTGCCTCGGTGGGAGACGGCCGACTTGTTGAAAAAAAAAAATCTTTCCCATATATCATCTTTGGCTGTGCGGCATCCTTGTCAATGTGACAGTAATGTGGATTATTTTTACATAATTTCCTAAATGTAGAACATATAAATGAATAATATAATAATTGTGTAATAATATATGATGCTGATTTGACCTTCTCGAGGAATTTCGAGTGAGGGGGTGTAGAACAGCTGCGGAGTGACGCCGGGGGAGACGCCATATTGAATTTAATGTGTGAACACTGGAATGAATTGTGCAGTGTAATCAGGCGTTCTCGAAGGTCAGTTGGTGTATATCGGCCTCAATCCGTAATTTAGAAACTGCTGACACGTTCGTGCTGAAGAACTGGGATAAATTGTGTGGAAAGCCCTTACAAGTCGGCAACAAGGACGGATAAATAGAGGACAACAATTCTCCCTGGAGCACACCTCGGCTAAGTGACGCTTCCCCATTACGTACAGTAGTTTTTGCGTTGGCCATCGTAAATTCTAGCTGCTAGGGTAGGGTTAGGGTGTGTTTCTTCAGCAATAACTGTCTTCCAGTAATTAAGTGGAAAGTATTAATACCAATTTCTTTTGTGTACCCAGCAAGCCTAATCATATGCAGTACAAACAATTTTAATTTATCAGAGTAGCTGGTTTTAATATTATAATCATTAACTTAATGTCAGGTCTAGCTTTTTGTGAGAGTGGTGAAGAAGTGGGCATCGAGGGAGTTACAGTTCGGCGACCTACTGTGACTTAAGTCCCACATATCTCACCCAAATTACTTGCAAGTAATAATTCAGGTAATATCCTGTAAACCTAATGCAGGTAATTTGCTCACATAATTATAATAATCCACAAGTAACATGTGTACGGTGGGTAGAGAACCTTTCCGTATACAAACTTTCCCTCATCTCTGTAGACAGTTGCAAAGGCAGCTAGAATGTAAGTATCCCTTCTCAGCAGATAGCTTGTATACACCCTGTGATGCCTTTACAATAATTTCCCAACAGTAATGGATAGAAAAACGTCTTTTTAAAGGCAAACACACAAATATTCGAGCTGATACTGTGTAAAAATATCTTATATTGTTCATTATTAATTTAACCTTAGAACTTGGAAGGTTTAAATAAGCACTGAAAGATCAGCAGCCAGACTGTGGGGTCGACTGGTGGTGTTCATACTCTTGCCAGGTCGAGCCCATCTTCAGGGCAATCTTTTTATTGTCTTTTTAATAAATCAGTGTCACAGTTTACGGGATGTCGTGTGAATGACGTCATCCAGCACATCTGTCATCAGAAAAAAATGAGATGAGTTTGGTAAAATCTGGTTACTTGGTTTTGATGGACAGTGCACAGATTGTGACCAACTGTAATTAATGTTTGTTACAGCTTTTTTAAAACATTTAATGTCTTATATAAAGAAAAAATACCAGTGTCATAAAAATTAAATAATTAAAGTACGTTGTCGTGAAAGAACATAAAGCCACAATACCGTGACTGCAACAATACACAAATAACTCGCACATAACACACACATGTGACGCTGTTTGACACAATGATTAACAACAATTGTTTTCCAGTTCTGGAGAGTGTCTTCATGTGTGTTTAATTACGTCACCTTCCTCCAGGTTACATCACCTTCCTCCAGTTTACATCACCTTCCTCAGTACTCACCTTCCAGTTTACATCACCTTCCTCCGGGTATGGTTACATCACCTTCCTCCAGTTACATCACCTTCCTCCAGGTTACATCACCTTCCTCCAGGTTACATCACCTTCCTCCAGGTTACATCACCTTCCTCCAGGTTACATCACCTTCCTCCAGGTTACATCACCTTCCTCCAGGTTACATCACCTTCCTCCAGGTTACATCACCTTCCTCCAGGTTACATCACCTTCCTCCAGGTTACATCACCTTCCTCCAGGTTACAAACTCTTCCTGGTTAATAAACATGACAGTCGTTATTGGTGCCACCTCCTCTTCAGTTACATTAATACAAAAGACTAATTAATTCAACAAAATGTTACTTTCTGTGAAGGTTGTTGTCAATCTTCTTAGGAAAAGTATAATAGAAAAAGACAATAATAACAATAACAATAAACACTTTATTTTAATAGAAAGAAATGTAAATAATAAATACGTAAATATGACTATAATTATCCTATCTTAAGAAAAATGAAAAATGAAAACAAAAAATATATATATCTGATCCAAAGCTAGATATTTACAGCTGTGTTGATCTTGTTAACACTGTAGCTATGAATCCATGTTAGACTCCGTGGTGTTGTTGTTGTTGCCTCGATGTTTCCCACAAATCCAACAGTTTTCCACATCCACAATGTCACAAATGATGTCAGGGACTCAGGTGAAGGTTGTCCCCTGGTAAAGTACAGTTGCCTGAGGTTTCTAGAGTGTGGACTTAGGAACTACTGGCGTAGTGAAGAATTGGTGGTAACGACTCTGTTTCTCACTTGGTGAGTACGCCGGCCCCCACTCAGCCTTGAATCCAATGATCCGTGCGGAAACAGAGGACTGTGAAAGAAACCACAAGAATTACTCACCACTCTAGTATTAATTCACATAGTAGGCATAAGGCCTTTAAAAGAAATGGCGAAACTAACAAATAACTTTACCAAAAACCAAGGCAGGGCAGAGCAGAAGTTAATGTTGTTAAACATGAGTGAAGCTCCAAACAAATTAAAGAGTGAAGCTCTTGAACATAAAATAATTAAGATACGAGCAGCCGTGAAGTACTTACAGTGAGGTCGGGTGTGGTCAGTCGAGTGATTTAACCTGTGGCCGGAGCCCAGCATTACACCTCTCACCGGGTGGAAAAGGGGAGGGGTATAGAGGGAGCTAGACACTCACCCCACCTCAACAAGCAAACTACCATTCAACCATCACTCTACATACCTTCACACTTTCATCACTCCTATCAATGAACTTTTCCCTCACACTTTCTCTTGTTAACAATGTCAGTGTAATCAGCCACTCGTGACAATGTATGTAAGTTAGCAAGTAACAGTTGCCACCGTACTGGAAAACTCCCTTGCTCCTCTCCAGTGGTCGACGTTTCGCTCTGTTCTTCAAAATTACTGAAGTTCCAGACAGAGAAAAGGAAGAGAGTGATCAGAAATAAATAGAGTATTGACCCAAAACTTAAAAATCTTATTCAATATCCTGACGAGACCAAGAAACCAATGTAAAAACAAAACTCATATTATCCAAAAATGTTTTTTTATGCAAAGTAAACTTAAGACAATGTTGGGTCTCTGTTTAAGGTATATGGAACTTATGATAAACCTAAATGACATATTTGAAGACATTGTGTAATTGTATTCATTAAAATATTAAATATACTAAAGTATGACAGCACAACATAATATAATCTTGTGCAACACTCTGGTATCTTGTGCAACACTCTGGTATCTTGTGCAACACTCTGGTATCTTGTGCAACACTCGGGTATCTTTATTGCGGAAACGTTTCGTAAACCAGTGACTTCCTCAGTGCAACACAGAGAAGAAGTGTTGTTGCAAATGTTGCACATGTGTCTAATTCATCACAGTACTAGATGCCTAAAATGGCCTTCCGCCTTTCGCCGTCCTCCACTGCTGCTGGTATCCCATCTTTGGCAGTATGGTACTGTTGCTGGTATCCCATCTTTGACAGTTTGGCAGCAAGATGAGAAAGGCAGAGATCCTTCTTGTATATTATCCCTGGCAGTGTAGTAGGATGTAGTGAAGGATAGGGAGAGATCCTTCTGATACACCATAATTGGTAGTGTGACAGAAAAGAGTAGAGGGCAGAAAGAAATAATTCTAGTATTGTGACTTTGCTTCAACTTTCTAGACAAACAGCCTCAAATATCCATGAATTCCCTACAAAAACTTTTATGGGGAACAAGATGACAAGGTCAAATTAAATTAAGGGCACTTAAAGTATATGTGTTTAAGGCAAAAACATCTATTTTCTTCAAAAGTTTAACTTTAAAACGTAAGACGTATAAATTAATGTTGAAATATTTGTTAACCTGGAAGACCTACAGTCAGATGTTGGAGTCGACGTCGAGGCGTTGCTGTGGCTCAGTCTGGTTAAATGGAAAATTGAAAATTGAAAGAAAAGAGAAAGCGCACGTTTCTAATATAATTAATTTCACAATGTTTGTGGGTATACAATATTTTTTTTGTTCCATTGTCTGTGCAGATGTAGAGATTGTCTGTTTGCCCACTTTAGAACAAGCGATTTTGGCTTAAATAGCAACGCTCTTCTTGCCATATAAGACAAGCGAAAATTTGTGTATGCAATAACTTCGCAAAAATCATTCTGAACCTTACAAAAAAAATATATTTCATTGTGTTTGTTTATTATTAATTATTGTAAACGTATCTAAATATATTAGTTGTTAGCTAAATTAATGCACTTGTTATAATAAGTTAGTAGGATTTCAAAGTTTTTGGTACAAAATTATAAATTTTACATTAACATAAATGAAAAATATATCTTTAACGTATAAGAGAAAATTTAGAAGGACTTAATTTGAAATGAGTTCTTAATTGACCAGTTTTACTTAATCGACATATATATATATATATATATATATATATATATATATATAATATATATATATATATATATGATATATATATATTATAAGTATATATATATATATATATATGCAAAAAGATACAGTAATCCAATGACATTATCAACTAATATCAGACATACCATATTATGAAAATATATGAGATATATATATATATATATATATATATATATATATATATATATATATATATATATATATATATAAAAGATCACAGTAATCAGGTGATATCAAATATGCAAGACAACCACTATGAAATATAGAATTCAGGCTGTGACTACTCACATTATCAAGGAACTATATAAGGAAACATGACAAGAGGACTTATATAAGGGCAAGACTACACCTCACAGTCACATCACACTAACAAAGACAACACCTCACAGTAGCGTAACATCTCACGACTCTGTGAAGAGGAAAACAAGAAAGGACCTGAAACTCTTCCCAAGAATTAAGATTAGTCCAATTTATCATTAAATTCTTCCCAAATTTTATTAATTATAAAAGAATCCAATTTATATAAACCAAAAGAAATATTCATATTATTTTCAAAACTGCTTTTAATGAAACATGATTCTATTATATTCCTCTCAACCATGGACTTGCTTGATACAACCTTCTCAGCATTTTGAAAATCAATTGGATGGTTAAAATCTTCACATGAATAAATAGAGCATTAGAATCTTGTCCAGTTCTAATGCTATATTTATGTTGTTTTAATCTTAGTTCAAGACTTTTACCAGTTTGACCATAATAAACTTTATCGCATATTTTACAGGGAATCATATAGACACATCCGTCAGCATTTTGGGGGGAATTTTTTATCAAAAGTCTTTTTACTGTATCAAGATTTTTAAATACAACTTTGATATTAAAATTCTTAAGAAAGGAAGGCATATCAACCAAGTTTTTATGGTAAGGGAGAACCAACATATTTTTGGTTGAATAAGGTTGGTTGTCCCTTTTGGGATTGTAAAAAGTATTCCTAGCTATTTTAAAAGATTTATCAATTATGTTTGTAGGTTTTCTGTAAATTTTAAATTTAAAATCAATGTTACCCTTAATAATAAAAACATCTAGGAAGGGCAATGAGTTATTTACTTCGAATTCAACAGTAAAATTTATAGAATGAGCTAAGCTATTTAATTTAACAAGGAAATGGTTTATGTCTACATTTTTAGGCATAAGGCACAAAATATCATCAACATATCTATACCACTTAGCTCTATTGGGAAGGATAGTGTTAAGCAATCTTGTTTCGAAAAATTCCATATATAGTTACTAAGAACAGGTGAAGAGGATTGCCCATTGCCATACCAAACTTCGTGTGTAAAACTCATCATTAAATACAAATTTTGCATCAACAATACAAAGTTTAATAAGTTTAATGATAGTAGGAACTGGCAATGGTAAATCATAATTAACCAGTTCTTCAGATAAGAAACTTAGTAAATCATCAACTGGAACTTTTGTAAACAAGGAGGTAACATCAAAACTAACCAATATATATATATATATATATATATATATATATATATATATATATATATATATATATATATATATATATATATATATATATATATATATATATATATATATCGGTCAATTAGCAAGAACTCATCTAAAATTAAGTCCTTTCTAAAAATTTCTCTTATACGTTTAAAGATATATTTTTTTCATTTATGTTAATGTAAGAATTTATAATTTTGTACCAAGAGAAACTTTGAAAACCTACCTAAATATATTTTAGATACGTTAACATTAATTTAATAATAAACAAACACAATGAAATATATTTTTTCGTTATGTTCAGAATGATTTTGGCGAAATTATTGCATAAACAAATTTTCACTTGTCTTATATGGCAAGGTGAGCGTTGCTATTTAAGCCAAAATCGCAAGTTTTACCTAATCGGCACGACATATATATATATATATATATATATATATATATATATATATATATATATATATATATATATATATATATATATATATATATATATATATATATATATATATATATTTCAGCTGAAGCAGCCATATGTAATATGTAATATTGATAAACTTATTTACTGTTTTTAATGGAAATCAATGTCGCATAATTTATGAGGTATCTTGGGTGAACGAGAAGATCTGCTTGCCCGAAATGCTAAATAATCATGCATCAGTTGGGCTCTTTATTAGAAATTGAAATTGGCATTATTATTATTTAACTATTTGCGACCACTGTCAGCCTCAGAGTTTTCTCTGAGTTACCAGACCTTGCCACGTGGAGGCCAGTGGCTCGTCTTTAAGGTCCACACATCCATTTACTGTGTTTTTTATGCTTTTCCCAGGTCCATGTGTCCAGGAGTCCATCTGTCCGCCTCAGATATTCTCCCTTCCCCACTTCCCCAAGGTCTGCCTCATCAACTAGTATCCTCGTCTTTCCCACGTCCATGTGTCCTGGAGTCCCTTCCCCACTTTCCCAAGGTATCTTCGCCTTTCCCAGGTCCATGTGTCCAGGAGTCCATCTGTGTCCCCTCAGATATTCTCCCTTTCCCACTTCCCCAAGGTCTGCCTCATCAACCAGTATCCTCGTCTTTCCCAAGTCCATGTGTCCAGGAGTCCATCTGTCCGCCTCAGATATTCTCCCTTCCCCACTTTCCCAAGGTATCCTCGCCTTTCCCAGGTCCATGTGTCCATTAGTCCATCTGTGTCCCCTCAGATATTCTCCCTTTCCCACTTCCCCAAGGTCTGCCTCATCAACCAATATCCTCGTCTTTCTAAGTCCATGTGTCCAGGAGTCCATCTGTCCGCCTCAGATATTCTCCCTTCCCCACTTTCCCAAGGTATCCTCGCCTTTCCCAGGTCCATGTGTCCATTAGTCCATCTGTGTCCCCTCAGATATTCTCCCTTTCCCACTTCCCCAAGGTCTGCCTCATCAACCAATATCCTCGTCTTTCCCAAGTCCATGTGTCCAGGAGTCCATCTGTCCGCCTCAGATATTCTCCCTTCCCCACTTTCCCAAGGTATCCTCGCCTTTCCCAGGTCCATGTGTCCAGGAGTCCATCTGTGTCCCCTCAGATATTCTCCCTTTCCCACTTCCCCAAGGTCTGCCTCATCAACCAGTATCCTCGTCTTTCTCAAGTCCATGTGTCCAGGAGTCCATCTTTCCCAAGGTATCCTCGCCTTTCCCAGGTCCATGTGTCCAGGAATCCATCCGTGGGCCCCCGGATGTCTCCCCTTCCTCACTTCCCTAAGGTTATATACCAGTCTCAGCCTTCCTCAGGTTATGTATCCCGAAGTCAGCTCAGCCACCCCCAGTGATCTAGCTGGATGGGAACGAGGCCTTGTCTAGCTGGTCTACGGTAGAGACTGTCCAGGTGGGTGGAATTACTGGAGGTGACACACAGAAAACTGCGTCCAGTAATTACACCCACCAAGACAGCCTCGACCGTACACCAGCTAGACGCAGCCAAGCTACCGTCCAGTTCGGCCACCAAGGTGAGGCCACTCAATGAAGTTTTGGGAGTTCTATTTATATTATACAATTTATGTACATTAAATATAAACAAATTTAATAAATAACAATTTAAGTGTGTTTGTGAATGTTTATTGTGTGTTTGTGAGTGCTGGTTTGTTAATCTGTTTGTCCACCTCCACGAGAACTATTGTAAGTGTTGAACTTTTTATTTTCATTTAGTTATTTATCTTATATATTTACAAGCGCTGCGCACAATGGAAATAAATCACTTTGTCTGACATTTTTCGTTTATCCTGGGTAATTTACGCATATGTTACTATGTATGATAATTTGTGTAACAATATATGTGTACTTTTACCTAAATAAACTTACACACACTCTTATTTTCACGCTCATTTGCACATTTCCACAAAGGCAGCAGCGGGTTCACCATCATTCATACACGCACAAAGCAACGCACTTGCGCACACACATACGTATAAAACACACTCATCACCTCTTACACTAATATGAATGTAATCACAAACACACACACATACACTCACTTGTCTGCCTTTGCCCCACACACACATATATACACAAATTTGTACCCATTCATATATACACAAATTTGTACCCATTCAGATGGTTGTTAAAATTATGTTTGTCTTCTCAAAATAAAATGGAAAATTTGGAGGCAGAAAAAATCAGACTTTCTCAATATTCGAGACTTCAGGAACTTTATATTTTTCAATATTCTAATGGAGAATGTTGGTTCTCGCCATTTTGAAGACATCCATTGTGAAATTTGTGAAAAGTGACTAGTTTGAGACACTTGTGGAAAGGTAAAGAAGACACTCATGAATTATCTTATGAAAGACAAAGTTCTAGAAACTATTTTTAAACAATTTAACGAATTTCTCTCTATTCTCATATTTTCACTTAGCTAACATCTTCTAGACCATCACTTAGCTAACATCTTCTAAACCATCACTTAGCTAACATCTTCTAGACCATCACTTACCTAACATCGTCTAGACCATCACTTACCTAACATCTTCTAGACCATCACTTACTAACATCTTCTAGACCATCACTTACATAACATCTTCTAGACCATCACTTACATAACATCTTCTAGACCATCACTTTCCTAACATCTTCTAGACCATCACTTACCTAACATCTTCTAGACCATCACTTACCTAACATCTTCTAGACCATCACTTACCTAACATCATCTAGACCATCACTTACCTAACATCTTCTAGACCATCACTTACCTAACATCTTCTAGACCATCACTTACCTAACATCTTCTAGACCATCACTTACCTAACATCTTCTAGACCATCACTTACCTAACATCTTCTAGACCATCACTTACCTAACATCTTCTAGACCATCACTTACATAACATCTTCTAGACCATCACTTACCTAACATCTTCTAGACCATCACTTTCCTAACATCTTCTAGACCATCACTTTCCTAACATCTTCTAGACCATCACTTACCTAACATCTTCTAGACCATCACTTACCTAACATCTTCTAGACCATCACTTTCCTAACATCTTCTAGACCATCACTTTCCTAACATCTTCTAGACCATCACTTACCTAACATCTTCTAGACCATCACTTAGCTAACATCTTCTAGACCATCATAAAACTTTACCCCCACACACTATAAACGTTATGGGATGAAAATAAAAACCAGCAGCTGGGATATTCGATCCCTTGATATGAATAACTAATATTGTGGCTCCTGGCCACTCGTCAGTGCGCCTCAGACTTACTAACATTCTACATTATGCTGTCATGTATTGTAATGTACAGCGATGTTTAATTGTATTGTAATGTAATGCGATGTATATAATTGTATTGCAATGTACTGCAATGTTTAATTGTTAGCATGTATGGTGTTGCACACAATGTTGCTTCTTCAATATTAATGTTTATGCCATTAAGAATACTTAATGTTTAAGGTGTATTTGTGTTGTAACTGAACATCCTGCTGTTCTTAGCTGTTAAAAATAGTAAATTTTCATTTATGAATAACTGGCAACGTAACAATTTTTCAGTTGGTAAAATTTTCTTGAAAGTTGTAGTGATTCATAATTCAAATAAAATCTCATAGAGACTTACATTGCAGAAGAAGTCATGAGAAAAGTAACATAAAAAAGGAATCCAAAAGTATTTTTTTAGAATTAAAGCATTTGAGGATTGGTAAGAACTCTGGAAGAAAGTTGAGGAGTGGCAAGAGCTCTGGAAGAAAGTTGAGGAGTGGCAAGAGCTCTGGAAGAAAGTTGAGGAGTGGCAAGAGTTCTGGAAGAAAGTTGAGGAGTGGCAAGAGCTCTGGAAGAAAGTTGAGGAGTGGCAAGAGCTCTGGAAGAAAGTTGAGGAGTGGCAAGAGTTCTGGAAGAAAGTTGAGGAGTGGCAAGAGTTCTGGAAGAAAGTTGAGGAGTGGCAAGAACTCTGGAAGAAAGTTGAGGAGTGGCAAGAACTCTGGAAGAAAGTTGAGGAGTGGCAAGAACTCTGGAAGAAAGTTGAGGAGTGGCAAGAGCTCTGGAAGAAAGTTGAGGAGTGGCAAGAGCTCTGGAAGAAAGTTGAGGAGTGGCAAGAGTTCTGGAAGAAAGTTGAGGAGTGGCAAGAACTCTGGAAGAAAGTTGAGGAGTGGCAAGAACTCTGGAAGAAAGTTGAGGAGTGGCAAGAACTCTGAAAGAAAGTTGAGGAGTGGCAAGAGCTCTGGAAGAAAGTTGAGGAGTGGCAAGAGCTCTGGAAGAAAGTTGAGGAGTGGCAAGAGCTCTGGAAGAAAGCTGAGGAGTGGCAAGAGCTCTGGAAGAAAGTTGAGGAGTGGCAAGAGCTCTGGAAGAAAGCTGAGGAGTGGCAAGAGCTCTGGAAGAACGTTGAGGAGTGGCAAGAGCTCTGGAAGAAAGTTGAGGAGTGGCAAGAGCTCTGGAAGAAAGTTGAGGAGTGGCAAGAGCTCTGGAAGAAAGTTGAGGAGTGGCAAGAGCTCTGGAAGAAAGTTGAGGAGTGGCAAGAGCTCTGGAAGAACGTTGAGGAGTGGCAAGAGCTCTGGAAGAAAGTTGAGGAGTGGCAAGAGCTCTGGAAGAAAGTTGAGGAGTGGCAAGAGCTCTGGAAGAAAGTTGAGGAGTGGCAAGAGCTCTGGAAGAAAGTTGAGGAGTAGCAAGAGCTCTGGAAGAAAGTTGAGGAGTTGCAAGAGCTCTGGAAGAAAGTTGAGGAGTGGCAAGAGCTCTGGAAGAAAGTTGAGGAGTGGCAAGAGCTCTGGAAGAACGTTGAGGAGTGGCAAGAGCTCTGGAAGAAAGCTGAGAGTGGCAAGAGCTCTGGAAGAAGTTGAGGTTTCCCGTCAGTGAAACTGTCTACTAACACTCATCGTTAAGTCACATGTTGACGTATTCGTGTGTAAAGTAACCGTATATTGACTCGTGCGTGTGTTCATCTGCTATGTGTTGGCTCGTGCGTGTGTTCAGCAGCTATGTGTTCACTCATACGTGTGTTCAACAGCTGTGTTCACTCATACGTGTGTTCAACAGCTATGTGTTCACTCATGCGTGTGTTCAACAACCGCTGGAATACGGGTAGTGTTAATTAAAGAATTTTAGGATATAGATGTAATGAGACAAATAGGAGAGAGAGAGAGGAAAGACCTCAGTGGATGGTTTGACTTGTGTAATCTTGTCCAGTTTTAATTTTAACAGATTAAACAGCAATTTACACTGATAAGACAGATCCTGAATCTCAAACAATAATTTTTCCTTAACTGCCTGAGCCATTACACTCTTGTTAATTATCCAACACGTTAAAGCAAACAATAATATCGTTTGTCTCTTAGCTCATTAACTCTTATAAAGAGCCTCAGTAAATAACGTGAAATAACTGCAGTCAATCACTCTTTTTAACTTCGCTGTGCAATTGCAGTATTTCTGGAGAGTGATTTGTCTTATTGTCACCAGCCTTTGTGACGTTCAGGGAACTGGTTGTAAGTCCCCCAAGTCCGTGGCGGCTTTCCCTTCCCCCTTTGCCGTCCGTAGCGGCTTCCCTCCTCGTCCGTGGCGGTTTCCTTTCGTCTGTAGCAATATGATAGAGTGATATTGTGATTGACACAGTTATTTGAATAACTCAGAAATTGACTGAAATAAGATAAACCATATATTCCCTGGAAACCCGTTCTGTGCACTCCATGTGTGCGAAAGCTGAGTGCACAAGCATCTAGCTTTTGCCATACATTAATTCGAATGCTCCAGAGAGGCTGGATCTCCTAGTCACTTAGGGTGACTAGGAGATCCAGACATTAGATATGCGACGACCCTCGGTGCTAGCGACGACCCTCGGTGCCAGCGACGACCCTCGGTGCCAGCGACGACCCTCGGTGCTAGCGCTGAGGATTACATTTTTCACGAAAGTGAACGAGGAGAGAAATAGTGTGTAAAAGGGACAAACATCACTTCGAACGAGGAGACTATAAAGGCATAAAGCATTTCCTAAATGGAGTGCCGTGGTAAAATGAGCCAGACGGAAGGAAAACGAACGAAATGATGAAGTTTGTAGCTGGAACGTACTGGGAGCCACAGGAGGAAATTATTCCGAGAAGCAGAAGACGAAGAACAGCGAGAACCCATGGTGCTTCCTGGGGTTCAGAGAGGCAAACTTGCAAGAAATTTAGGAAACAAAACAAGCCAGAGAACAGGAAAGCGAACAGCAAAACCGGACGATATTTTGATGAGGACACTGCATCGAGAACGAAATCTGAGCCAAATTTGCAATTCAGCCACATTAGAAGGAAGACAACAGTGAAGAACCAAGGAATAGCACTGCAGAGAGGAAGAAAACTCACTAGAAGTGACCAGGAATTTTGAGAGGAGCTAAATTAAAGATTTATGGCGGCATTCTCGGTGGAAAGAGGAGCATTACCAGGGAGTCAAGGAGGAAGAGTGCTCTAACGAGTACTGGACAATACACACAACGTGAGAAGAGGTGAAAAGCCAACTGAGTGAGGTAGCAGGTACCTCCAAGACAATGGGACCAGACAAGACCTCTCTGTGACTTTCTGAGAAAGGGATTATTATTATTATTATTATTATTATTATTATTATTATTATTATTATTATTATTATTATTACTATTATTATTATTATTATTTAATAATAATAATAATACTAATTATTAATATTATTATTGTTGTTGTTGTTATTATAGACGAATTAAGTGCTAAACCAGTAAGGGGTCATAAAAGAGAAGAACTGTGTTAAGCACTAACCTCGATGTTCATCTCAGTTGCATTAGGGCAGCTGCGGGAGGTGTGGAGAGACGCCAGTGTCACTGGCATGCATCGTACGCAGTGTCACTGGCATGCATCGTACGCAGTGTCACTGGCATGCATCGTACGCAGTGTCACTGGCATGCATCGTACGCAGTGTCACTGGCATGCATCGTACGCAGTGTCACTGGCATGCATCGTACGCAGTGTCACTGGTATGCATCGTACGCATTATTATGGAGAAGATCATCAGGAGATGAGTAGTGGAACACTTGGAAAGGAGTTGGTATGTAAACAACGACCAACACGGTTTCAGAGATGGTAAATCCTGTCTTACAAATCTGTTAGCGTTATCTAACAATAAAACGAAAGTTAGGCAAACGAGTGGGGGAGGAGGCCTATTTAAAATACGTGTTTTTTTTTTAACTGTAAGGCCTCCGATACAATACCCCACAAGAGACTGGATCAAAAGCTGAAGGAGTTGTCAGGAGTAACAGGGAAGCACTGGAGGGGATCACGACGTACTCAGTAAAAGGAGATAACGAGTAAATGTCCGGGAGGAGGTGTCGGCGTGGGTGTGTCGAGTGGGGTTCCACAAGGGTCAATATTGGACCAGTACTCTTTGCTGTGTAGGTAAGAGATCTGACAAGAGGTATCGAGTCAGAGGTGTTCCTGGTCTCAGATGGAGTGTGGAATTAACCAGGAAAATACAAACATCAGCTGACCAGAGAAAACAAGTGGCAACGTTAATATACCAAGTGTTTATTACAACTTAACACCAGCACTGCAAAGTTATAAAATCGTGGAAGGGCCAAGACGACTGGCAAAAGAGTTCAGTCTTGGGAGACAAAGGCTGCCAACCTCCTGAAAGGAAGAGACCTTGGGGTGAGCATAGCTCCGACCATATCACCAGAGACGTATGCCATCAGAAAAGCCGAGGCAACAAACGCGAGACTGTCACATTTGAAGGTAATTTTCGGGATCTTCGACAAGAAGTCATTTAAAACTCTATACACGACACTATATAAGATATATGTCAGGTATATCCTAGAGTATGAAGCACCACCATGGAACTCACTTCAAATAAAGCATATCAAAAAGCTGGAAAAGTGCAAAGGTTTGCAACAAAACTAGTCCTGGAGACGAGACGTACGAGTTATGAGGAGAGGCTAAAGAAGCTAAATCTGATGACAATAGAAGACAGAAGGACAAGAGGTGACATGATTACTACATACAAAATACTGAGAGGAACTGACAGGATGGACAGGGAGAGACGGGAACCAGCTACACGCTTGTTAGTCAACCCTCACTAACCTCTGTGTACGTGAGAATACTCTCAACACTCATAAATCATGATAATTTGCATATATATTGGGATGTATCTTTTTCGATAAAGGGTTTGTACACCCCGAGGTGTATATCACAGTTGATGTATGCTGGGAGGGCAGCACTTTAATGGTTGTTTTAGGTATTAAAGTATTCTTGACCTGGGTTATACAGGTAACATGCAGCCATAATGACGACGCTGATGTACTAAACAAACTTTAGACCTATAAGCCAGTCACCCTCTCTCCATATAAATACAATGAGAGCAACGGTATATATACACAAAATGAGGTGTATATCTATGTATATGTATATACTCTTACAGTTAACTCTTCATGTCGGGGATTAAATATTTAATAATAATAATAATATCTTTATTTACTACAAGTACATGTACAAGGTATACAGACCATAGCTGACATCAATAACATACTACTATTTAATACTGATGGGTGGACAGGGACAGGGACAGCAGGTGTCTTATGGAAACACGTCCCTAATGTTTTACAGCCGTACCGGAGGAGATTCGATCTCCGGACCTCAGTGTGTGAGCTGAGTGCGCTAGCGATTGAGCTGTATAGCTCTTACTCCACATAGTAAACTATGAAACGGTTCTCTGTTATATGGTGTACCGTGTGGGTACTGTGTGGGTACTATGGCTGAGGAGTGGCAGTGTGGGTACTGTGGTTGAGACGTGGCAGTGTGGGTACTGTGGTTGAGACGTGGCAGTGTGAGTACTGTGGTTGGGGCGTGGCAGTGTGGGTACTGTGCTTGAGACGTGGCAGTGTGGGTACTGTGGTTGGGGCGTGGCAGTGTGGGTACTGTGGTTGAGATGTGGCAGTGTGGGTACTGTGGTTGAGGCATGGCAGTGTGGGTTCTGTGGTTGAGACGTGGCAGTGTGGGTACTGTGGTTGGGGCGTGGCAGTGTGGGTACTGTGGTTGGGGCATGGCACTGTGGGTACTATAATGGGGCGTTGCACTGTGGGTACTATAATGGGGTCGTGTGACTGTGGGTACTATAATGGGGGCGTGGCACTGTGGGTACTATAATGGGGTCGTGTGACTGTGGGTACTATAATGGGGGCGTGTGACTGTGGGTACTATAATGGGGGCGTGGCACTGTGGGTACTATAATGGGGGCGTGGCAGTGTGGGCACTATGATTGTGTGTGTGTGCGGCCAGCAGTAACAGCCTGGTTATCAGACCCTGATCCACGATGAGGCCTGGTCTCAGACCGAGCCGCGGGGGCGTTGACCCCCGAAACCCTCTCCAGGTAAACTCCAGGTGTGTAGCAGTGTGGACACATCTCTTTTAAACACACACACACACACACACACACACACACACCACACACACACACACACACACACACACACACACACCAGGTTCTCTGGGGGGGAAGAATAATATCCACTACCCAAGGAATGTCTCACGATGAATGCCGATAGTCATGATATTAAGAAAAAGAGCCAAAAAAAATTGTCCCTTTGTCTCCTGTGCCGCACCACAGAACATCTTTCCTGCCCTGGTCCTCTCTCCCACTGTCTCCCACTCCCTCCCTCCCTCTCTCTCCCACCCTCCCTCTCTCTCCATCTCTCACGTCCACTCTCCCTCACTCCTGTCCTCACTCTCTAACAGACAAATTCTTTCAACATTTATATATACACACGGTGTTAGTGTGAGAGCATAACTTGAGCGAGGTGCCACAATGTTATATTGTTATTAGCTCCCACCAGACACCTACTTTATTTTATTACTTCCACAGTAAAGGAAAAATAACATGACCAAAACTTATAGCATTTTATCTCAACAGGTGAACTATTATATTATATATATATATATATATATATATATATATATATATATATATATATATATATATATATATATATATATATATATATATATATATATATATATATATATATATATATATATAAATCTATAAGCCATTTCTCACTGTTAAAATGGTGAGACAGGGAAGGAAAACACATTCACCATCATTCGGTTCGTAGAAGAAGTTTTGGAACAGCATAATTCACTGGTGGCCCATCGGTTAACAACATCCCTTTTTCACTGCTCAGATGTAGTCTCCCAGCCTTGCCAGGTGTTTAGTCCCCTCAGCTATGTCAGGTGTTCACTCCCTCAGCTATGTCAGGTGTTCACTTCCTCAGCTATGTCAGGTGTTCACTCCCTCAGATATGTCAGGTGTTCACTCCCTCAGATATGTCAGGTGTTCACTCCCTCAGCTATGTCAGGTGTTCACTCCCTCAGCTATGTCAGGTGTTCACTCCCTCAGCTATGTCAGGTGTTCACGCCCTCAGATATGTCAGGTGTTCACTCCCTCAGCTATGTCAGGTGTTCACTCCCTCAGCTATGTCAGGTGTTCACTCCCTCAGCTATGTCATATGTTCACTCCCTCAGCTATGTCAGGTGTTCACTCCCTCAGCTATGTCAGGTGTTCACTCCCTCAGCTATGTCAGGTGTTCACTCCCTCAGCTATGTCAGGTGTTCACTCCCTCAGCTATGTCAGGTGTTCACTCCCTCAGATATGTCAGGTGTTCACTCCCTCAGCTATGTCAGTTGTTCACTCCCTCAGCTATGTCAGGTGTTCACTCCCTCACCTATGTCAGGTGTTCACTCCCTCACCTATGTCAGGTGTTCACTCCCACAGCTAGATGTCGTGAAAGCCTGCTTCATAAGCCCTAACGTTGTCTGGTCTAAGTGTGTGATGTCATTCGTTATAGGCGGAGGCTGTAAAGTAACGTTTTATAAGTGAAGAATAGTTTAGTATGTGGCTAAATCGTGGAGTTAAAGATACTTAAGAAATGATATGTTTAAGATAGTTGAAGGAGGCATTAACAGGGCTGGAGGGAGGCATTAACAGGGCTGAAGTGAGGCATTAACAGGGCTGGAGGGTTTAAGTGTTTACCCGGAGATTCTAGTTACACACTCCAGGCTCTTCCCGTCTTCATTCTCCCTTTCTTCCTCATCTCTCTTCCTTCTTCCCGCCTCCTTCATTTTCCTTTCTTTCCTCCTCCTCCTCCTCCTCCATTTTTCTTCCCTCATCCTGAAGTCTCCTTCAACTGCCCATATTTCATTTTTCTCCCTTCGTTAGCGTATTGCGTCTCGCTTCCACCTTCGTTCCATCTTCCTTCCCTTCTCCATTGTTATATCCCTACTTTCGTCGTTCTCTCTCTCTCCTCTCTCTCTCTCTCTCTCTCTCTCTCTCTCTCTCTCTCTCTCTCTCTCTCTCTCTCCCTCTCTCTCTTTCTCCTTCTCCCTCTCTTACTCTCTTTACTTCCTTCCTCCAATTCTCCTCCCTTCTCATTTCCTCCAATCTTTATCAAGATTCAGTGGTCTTCATCTATTCTGCGTCAGTAGAAAATAAAACAGATTAAATGAAGTTAGAAGAGATGGGAATCCCTCTCTCTCTCACTCCCTTTTGTTGCAGCCCTGTTGCAGCCCTGTTGCAGCCCTTTTGCAGCCCTGGTCCACACCTGACCCAGACTTGACTCAGAATTGGTCTAGACCTGACCCCAGAACCGGTCCAGACCTGGTCCACAACTGACCTGACCAGGGGTCCCAGACGGATAGGTATAATGCCATGGCCTAGACAGCCAGGTAAAATGACAGTCAAGCATAATGATAGAGCAAAGAGAGTCAGCTAAAATAACAGGCAGGTATAATGACAGGGCCTAGATAGACCTGAATAATGACATAACCAAGATTGGCAGGTACACTGACAGGACCTAGATAGGTAGATATAATGACAGGCAGTATGAGAGGGTATAGATAATCAGGTACATTGACAAGGGCTAGACAGGCAAGCACTGCGCAATTACTTGCAGGTATAATCAGAGGGGTCTAAATAGACATGTATAATGACAGGATCTAGACAAGCAGGTATAATGAAAGGGCCTATATATCCAGATATAATGACAGACAGGTGTAATCATAGAACCTAGATTGCCAAAAAAATAACAGGGTCTATATTTAAATGAGTAGTCTGTAATCAGACGCTATGAACCTATCCCCCCTCCTTGTGCCTAAACAGCCAGATATAACGACAGTGTCCGAGATAGCCAGCCATAATGACAGAGGCTAGACAGGCAGATACAATGAGAGTTACTAGACAGGCGAGGATGACAGAGTAGCTCAACAGTGGACGGGACAGGTGAAAAATGCCTCCCCTAACGACGGTCATTACTCTGCAAGCAGAGTTTTGTGCAACGCAATGTTGCTACAATTCTTGAAGCATTTATTCCCCCCCCCCCTTCCCCTTTGCTTTCAATTTTTTTGCTGCCAAACCAGTCAAGGTGGCGTATTAATGAGTTGTATTGTGCGCTGTGTTGTATTGAATATTATAGTGTGTTCTTTGGTGTTGTATTGTGTTGTATTGCCTGTTGTTCTGTGTTGTATTGTGTTGTATTGCCTGTTGTTCTGTGTTGTATTCTGTATTGTGTTTGATTGTCTTGTATTGTGTTTTCTTGTATTGTATTTTCTTGCATTGTGTTTTAGTGTCCTGTATTGTGTTTTATTGTATTGTATTGTGTTTTGTTGTATTGCATTGTATTGTCTTGTATTGTATTGTCTTGTATTGTATTATCTTGTATTGTGTTTTATTGTATTGTATTATATTATATCATCTTGTATTGTATTGTCTTGTATTATCTTGTATTGTGTTTTATTGTATTGTATTGTCTTGTATTGTATTATCATGTATTGTGTTTTATTGTCTTGTATTGTTTTTTTATTACTGTATTGTTTTGTTTTTCATTGTGTTTTATTGTGATATATTGTGTTGAATAGTGTGCTGTATTCTGTTGCATTCCATGTTGTAGTATTGTGTTGTTTTGAGTGTTGTATTGTGGTGAATTATTATTATTGTTATTATTATTATTATTATTATTATTATTATTATTATTATTATTATTATTATTATTACAGTTTTTGTTGTTGTTATTTTTATTGCTGTTGTAGTTATTATTATTAGTAGTTGTAGTAGTAGTAGTATAAGTAGTAGTAGTAGTAGAAGTAGTAATAGTAGTAGTAGTAGAAGTAATAGTAGTAGTAGTAGTAGAAGTAGTAGTAGTAGTAGAAGTAGTAGTAGTAGTAGAAGTAGTAGTAGAAGTAGTAGAAGTAGTAGTAGAAGTAGTAGTAGTAGAGTAGAGAGTAGTGAGTAGAAGTAGGAAGTAGAGAGTAGTGAAGTAGTAGAGTAGTAGTAGTAGTAGAGTAGTAGTAGAGTAGAAGTAGAGAGTGAGAGTAGAGAGAGTAGAGAAGTAGTAGGTAGAGTGAGTAGTAGTAGAAGTAGTATAGTAGTAAGAGTAGTAGTAGTAGTAGAGTAGTAGAGTAGTAGAATGTAGTAGAGAAGAGTAGAGCAGTAGTAGAGTAGTAGAGTAGTAGAAGTGAGTAGTGAAGAGTAGTAGAGTAGTAGAGTAGTAGAGATAGAGTTAGAGTAAGAGTAGAGAGTGAGAGTAGTAGAGTAGTAGTAGAGTAGTAGTAGAGAGTAGTAGAG
>WNWK01003746.1:95000-117500 GCA_009830355.1 Cherax destructor
TGACTGAGGGACTGACCACCTTCTATCATGACTGAGGGACTGACCACCTTCTATCATGACTGAGGGACTGACCACCTTCTATCATGACTGAGGGACTGACCACCTTCTATCATGACTGAGGGACTGACCACCTTCTATCATGACTGAGGGACTGACCACCTTCTATCATGACTGAGGGACTGACCACCTTCTATCATGACTGAGGGACTGACCACCTTCTATCATGACTGAGGGACTGACCACCTTCTATCATGACTGAGGGACTGACCACCTTCTATCATGACTGAGGGACTGACCACCTTCTATCATGACTGAGGGACTGACCACCTTCTATCATGACTGAGGGACTGACCACCTTCTATCATGACTGAGGGACTGACCACCTTCTATCATGACTGAGGGACTGACCACCTTCTATCATGACTGAGGGACTGACCACCTTCTATCATGACTGAGGGACTGACCACCTTCTATCATGACTGAGGGACTGACCACCTTCTATCATGACTGAGGGACTGACCACCTTCTATCATGACTGAGGGACTGACCACCTTCTATCATGACTGAGGGACTGACCACCTTCTATCATGACTGAGGACTGACCACCTTCTATCATGACTGAGGGACTGACCACCTTCTATCATGACTGAGGGACTGACCACCTTCTATCATGACTGAGGGACTGACCACCTTCTATCATGACTGAGGGACTGACCACCTTCTATCATGACTGAGGGACTGACCACCTTCTATCATGACTGAGGAACTGACCACCTTCTATCATGACTGAGGGACTGACCACCTTCTCTATCATAGACTGAGGGACTGACCACCTTCTATCATGACTGAGGGACTGACCACCTTCTATCAGACTGAGGGACTGACCACCTTCTATCATGACTGAGGACTGACCACCTTCTATCATGACTGAGGGACTGACTCACCTTCTATCATGACTGAGGGACTGACCACCTTCTATCAAGACTGAGGACTGACCACCTTCTATCAAGACTGAGGGACTGACACCTTCTATCAAGACTGAGGACTGACCACCTTCTATCAATACAGGTACTACCACCTTACCATCAAGACTCTGACTACCCATCACAGTCCTCTATCAGACTCAGACTACACAGCCTTCTATCAAGACGAGGACTGCCACCTCTCAATCAAGTCCTCTAGGTACGATCCATCCTTCTATCAAACAGCGACTGACCATCCTTCCTATCAAGATCAGTGACTGACCCAATCACTCCTCCCTCCTAGTGACCATGACATCCTTCCTATACCCAATCAATCTCCTCCACTACCCAATCACAGTCCTCCCTCCTACTACCCAATCACATCCTCCCTCCTACTACCAATCACAGTCCTCCCTCCTACTACCCAATCACAGTCCTCCCTCCTACTACCCAATCACAGTCCTCCTCCTACTACAATACAGTCTCCTCCTACTACCAATCACAGTCCTCCCTCCTACTACCAATCACAGTCCTCCCTCCTACTACCAATCACAGTCCTCCCTCCTACTACCCAATCACAGTCCTCCTCCTACTACCCAATCACAGTCCTCCCTCCTACTAGCCCAATCACAGTCCTCCCTCCTACTACCTCAATCCACAGTCCTCCCTCCTACTACCCAATCACAGTCCTCCCTCCTACTACCCAATCACAGTCCTCCCTCCTACTACCCAATCACAGTCCTCCCTCCTACTACCCAATCACAGTCCTCCCTCCTACTACCCAATCACAGTCCTTCCTCCTACTAGCCAATCACAGTCCTCCCTCCTACTAGCCAATCACAGTCCTCCCTCCTACTAGCCAATCACAGTCCTCCCTCCTACTACCCAATCACAGTTCTCCCACTACTACCCAATCACAGTTCTCCCCACTACTAGCCAATCACAGTCCTCCTCCTACTACCAATCACAGTCCTCCTCCTCTACCAATCACATCTCTCCTACTAGCAATCCGTCTCCTCCTACTAGCTCAATCACAGTCCTTCTTACTAGCCTCACAGTCCACCACTCCTCTACCAATCACAGTCTCCTCCTACTAGTCAATCACAGTCATCCCTCCTACTAGCCAATCACAGTCCTCCTCTACTAGCAATAGTCCTCCCTCCTACTAGAATCACAGTCTCCCTACTACCAATCACAGTTCATCAGTCATCTACTAGCTAATCACAGTTATCTCACTACTAGCCAATCACAGTCTACGTTCCTCCTACTGATGTATCGTTCCTCCTACTGATGACTTCACGTTTCCTCTGTATGAGCAGATCCAGTTTACCTCTGTATCCTACTGTATGTACTACTGCATCCCCTACTGTATATATTTCTATATCTCCTACTTTATGCATTACTATATCCACAACTGTATGTACTACCGTATCCCCTACTGTATCAATTAATGTATGTACTACTGTATCCCCTAATGTATGTACTACTGTATTCCCTACTGTATGTACTACTGTATCCCCTACTGTATGTGCTATGTATCTACTTGTATGATGACTACTGTTCCTACTGTGATTGGATACAGTGTATCCCTATGTATGTTACTTACTGTATCCCTACTGTATGTACTACTGATCCCCTACTGTATGTATTCTATATCTCTACTTGTACTTTATCCAACTGTATGTACTACATTGTATCAATTAGTATGTATACTGTATCCCCTAATGTATGTACTACTGTATTCCCTACTGTATGTACTACTGTATCCCCTACTGTATGTACTACTGTATCCCCTACTGTATGTACTACTGTATCCCTACTGTATGTAGTACTGTATCCCCTAATGTATGTACTACTGTATTCCCTACTGTATGTACTACTGTATCCCCTACTGTATGTCTTACTACTGTTACTATTTTCTCCTATATCTGTATCCTTATGTACTACTGTATCCCCTACTGTATGTACTACTGTATCCCTACTGTATGTACTACTGTATCCCCTACTGTATGTACTACTGTTCCTACTTATGTATCTGTATCCTACTGTATGTACTACTGTATCCCACTGTAGTCTATTGTCACATGTACTACTGTATCCCACGTTGTACTACTGTATCCCCTACTGTATGTACTATTGTATCCCCACTGTATGTACTATTGTATTCTCCCACTGTTTGTACTATTGTATCCCCTACTGTATGTACGTACCCTACTTGTATCCCACTAGTCATGTATTGTACTACTGTATCTCGTTATACTGATCACTGTATGTTCTATTTTATTCCCACTATGTAACTGTATCTCTACTGTACTATTATCCACTGTATGTACTACTGTATCCCCACTGTATGTACTACTGTATCCTCAATGTATGCACTTTTGTATCCCATACTGTATGTACTATATGTATGTATCTACAATTCTATCTACTGCATCTACTATTGTATCCCCTTCTTATCCACAATTTTGTCTACTGGAGAGAAAGAGGAAGAAGAAGGGACATATAAGAAGGAAGAGGAAGAAGAAGGGACATATAAGAAGGAAGAGGAAGAAGAAGAGACATATAAGAAGGAAGATGAACAGAAAGAGGAAGAAGGGAAATATAAGAAGGAAGAGGAACAGGAACAGTAAGAGTTAGAAGAGTACCAAGAGTAAAATAGGAATGTTGCACCAGCCTCCACCATCCTGGTGACCAGCCTCCACCATCCTGGTGACCAGCCTCCACCATCCTGGTGACCAGCCTCCACCATCCTGGTGACCAGCCTCCACCATCCTGGTGACCAGCCTCCACCATCCTGGTGACCAGCTCACCATCACTAGTGAGCAGCTCACCATCGTGGTGACCAGCCTCCACCATCGTGGTGACCAGCCTCCACCATCCTAGTGACCAGCTCACCATCCTGGTGACCACCTCACCATCACTTGTGAGCAGCTCACCATCGTGGTGACCAGCCTCCACCATCCTGGTGACCAGCCTCCACCATCCTGGTGACCAGCCTCCACCATCCTGGTGACGAGCCTCCACCATCCTGGTGACCAGCCTCCACCATCCTGGTGACCAGCTCACCATCACTAGTGAGCAGCTCACCATCGTGGTGACCAGCCTCCACCATCGTGGTGACCAGCCTCCACCATCCTGGTGACCAGCTCACCATCCTGGTGACCAGCTCACCATCACTTGTGAGCAGCTCACCATCGTTCTGACCAGCCTCCACCATCCTGGTGACCAGCCTCCACCATCCTGGTGACCAGCTCACCATCCTGGTGACCAGCTCACCATCCTGGTGACCAGCTCACCATCCTGGTGACCAGCTCACCATCACTTGTGAGCAGCTCACCATCGTGGTGACCAGCCTCCACCATCCTGGTGACCAGCCTCCACTATCCTGGTGACCAGCCTCCACCATCCTGGTGACAAGCCTCCACCATCCTAGTGACCAGCCTCCACCATCCTGGTGACCAGCCTCCACCATCCTGGTGACCAGCTCACCATCACTAGTGAGCAGCTCACCATCGTGGTGACCAGCCTCCACCATCCTGGTGACCAGCCTCCACCATCCTGGTGACCAGCTCACTATCCTGGTGACCAGCTCACCATCACTAGTGAGCAGCTCACCATCGTGGTGACCAGCCTCCACTATCCTGGTGACCAGCTCACTATCCTGGTGACCAGCTCACCATCACTTGTGAGCAGCTCACCATCGTTCTGACCAGCCTCCACCATCCTGGTGACCAGCTCACCATCACTTGTGAGCAGCTCACCATCGTGGTGACCAGCCTCCACCATCCTGGTGACCAGCTCACCATCTTGGAGACCAGCCTCCACCATCCTGGTGACCAGCTCACCATCCTGGTGACCAGCTCACCATCACTTGTGAGCAGCTCACCATCGTGGTGACCAGCCTCCACCATCCTGGTGACCAGCCTCCACCATCCTGGTGACCAGCCTCCACCATCCTGGTGACCAGCCTCCACCATCCTGGTGACCAGCTCACCATCACTAGTCAGCAGCTCACCATCGTGGTGACCAGCCTCCACCATCGTGGTGACCAGCCTCCACCATCCTGGTGACCAGCTCACCATCCTGGTGACCAGCTCACCATCACTAGTGAGCAGCTCACCATCGTGGTGACCAGCCTCCACCATCCTGGTGACCAGCCGCTACCATCCTGGTGACCAGCTCACCATCCTGGTGACCAGCTCACCATCACTTGTGAGCAGCTCACCATCGTGGTGACCAGCCTCCACCATCCTGGTGACCAGCCTCCACCATCCTGGTGACCAGCTCACCATCCTGGTGACCAGCCTCCACCATCCTGGTGACCAGCTCACCATCCTGGTGACCAGCTCACGATCACTTGTGAGCAGCTCACCATCGTGGTGACCAGCCTCCACCATCCTGGTGACCAGCCTCCACCATCCTGATGACCAGCTCACCATCCTGGTGACCAGCTCACCATCACTTGTGAGCAGCTCACCATCGTGGTGACCAGCCTCCACCATCCTGGTGACCAGCCTCCACCATCCTGGTGACCAGCCTCCACCATCCTGGTGACCAGCTCACCATCCTGGTGACCAGCCTCCAGTATCCTGGTGACCAGCTCACCATCCTGGTGACCAGCTCACCATCACTTGTGAGCAGCTCACCATCGTGGTGACCAGCCTCCACCATCCTGGTGACCAGCCTCCACCATCCTGGTGACCAGCTCACCATCCTGGTGACCAGCTCACCATCACTTGTGAGCAGCTCACCATCGTGGTGACCAGCCTCCACCATCCTGGTGACCAGCTCACCATCACTTGTGAGCAGCTCACCATCGTGGTGACCAGCTCACCATCACTTGTGAGCAGCTCACCATCCTGGTGACCAGCTCACCATCACTTGTGAGCAGCTCACCATCGTGGTGACCAGCTCACCATCACTTGTGAGCAGCTCACCATCGTGGTGACCAGCTCACCATCACTTGTGAGCAGCTCACCATCGTGGTGACCAGCTCACCATCACTTGTGAGCAGCTCACCATCCTGGTGACCAGCTCACTATCACTTGTGAGCAGCTCACCATCGTGGTGACCAGCTCACCATCACTTGTGAGCAGCTCACCATCCTGGTGACCAGCTCACCATCACTTGTGAGCAGCTCACCATCCTGGTGACCAGCTCACCATCACTTGTGAGCTGCTCACCATCGTGGTGACCAGCTCACCATCACTGACGGTTATTTGTATGTATCTATACATGCACGTATATCTACGTGTATTTATCTCCCCTTGCATTTTTATGTTTGCTTGTGTGTAGATACATATGAGTATCTACACACAATAATAATAATAATAATAATAATAATAATAATAATAATAATTATTATTATTATTATTATTATTATTATTATTATTATTATTATTATTATTATTATTATTATTATTATTATTTTCAATATTATTAACTAAACATGGACTTAATATTTAAGATAATCTACTTAAAAAAAAAAATGATTCAATTTCGAAAAAATAATAATCTCGGGACTCAATTAAATAATCAACTAATTCAGGCAATTTCCAAAGATTATCAACTAACTGAGGAAGCAGAGAGATGAGTAATTGAGAGGAACTACAGAAAGGGAATAAATCGACTACATCAGCACACAGCACATTACGGGTGCCATTATTGCCTGAGTGCCACACAGAGGATGGGCTGGTACAGCCTTCCTGAGTGCTGGTGAGCTCAGGTCTCGACTAATCAGATGATAGGATTATTATCCTCGTGGTCGGCTGTTCTCGCTCCACTGAGTGCCTATCCTATCAGGGTTGTGGAGACGGCACTGGGGGAGGGGGTATTGTTTTCACTATTGTGCATAATATTGGCACTGTGGGTGCCACTGGTTCACTCTAGTGTATAAAAATGGCAGTGGGGTGTCACTGTTGTATTCTAGGGCAGCGAACTGGCAATGTTATGGCCACTGTTCCACTCTAGTGCTTAATATTGGCACTTCGGGTGCCACTGGTTCATTATAGTGCATAATGTTGGCATTGTGGGCGCTGTGGGTGGAGGAGGAGGAGGTAGAGGCGGAGGAGGAGAAGAAGGAGGAGGAATAGGACTAAGAGAAGGAGGAAAATTGAAAAAAACAAGAAGAGGAGTATACATACGTAGTTTCAGGTAGCACATGAGTCCAGTTTATACATGTGTGTGTTACACATACCCTGTGTGATGCAACACTGGACTCACTATCACAGGAGAGGCTTCGTGTTATACAATACACATCATCTTCACATAATAATAATAATAATAATAATAATAATAATAATAATAATATTAATAATAATAATAATAATAATAATAATAATAATAATAATAATAAGAAGAAGAAGAAGAAGAAGAAGAAGAAGAAGAAGAAGAAGAAGAAGAAGAAGAAGAAGAAGAAGAAGAAGAAGAAGAAGAACAATAATAATAATAGGAAGAACAACAATAATAATAAAGAGGGCAGCATTAAGCATGCGCGCGCGCGCACACACACACGCACACACACACACACACACACACACACACACACACGCACGCACGCACATACACACACACACACACACACACACACATTCCAAACACGAGAAGAGAAAGTATTAGAACTATGATCCTGGCGAAGGGCGGAAACGTGGATGGGAAAATTGATGGAGCTTTTAAATGGAAAACTTTCCGTGGCAGCACATGACGGCACCCACCAGGCGACGAACCAGCACAACTTTACTTGCTCTTCACCTACAGTGAATCTTACACAGGAGGAATCCTCTGTGGGGACGCCACTGATAAACCAGCGACCACAGAGTTCTGACATCTGAACACCCGTTGAACACTTCACGTTCACATTCTCGGAAGAAGGTCAAGCAACATGCAAAGAGAAAATAAACTACGAATGTAACTATGGATACACAGGAGTTCAGATAACGCCGGGGATGAAGGAGAGAAGAGGGGGAAAGTACAAAATAGGCCACAGGAAGGTTTTTGCAAGTTAGCAGAAAGGGAGAAAGGGAAGAATCAGTAGTAACTCATGGTTCAACAGGAGTCGCAGGGAGGAGAGAGGGGGTAGCAGGTTAAAGCAAAGGTAAACTAGAGAAGACAGAGGATGATAGAGGATAAGGAAACAATCAGAGAAGCTTGGAACGACTACACGAAAATAAAAATGGGAGAATGGTATTGCCAAAATGATAGTGTGTCAAAGGATATAGCAATAGAATCGACACTATTTCACAGTCACCTGGGAGAACGACCGTCAAGGATCATCTAACTTGACTGTATCAGAAGCAAGAAACACTCAAACAATACAACACAAAGGTCAGCAAGAAACACTCAAACAACACAACACAAAGGTCAGCAAGAAACAATCAAACAACACAACACAAAGGTCAGCAAGAAACACTCAAACAAGACAACACAAAGGTCAGCAAGAAACACTCAAACAAGACAACACAAAGGTCAGCAAGAAACACTCAAACAAGACAACACAAAGGCCAGCAAGAAACACTCAAACAAGACAACACAAAGGTCAGCAAGAAACAAAAAAAATATAAAACAAGGAAGTTTTTCTTGTTTATTTCTTTAAGTAAAGAAAGTATAACATATAGTTTTGCAGAAACTGATTAGCCACAGGAGGAAGAAAAGACCAGCTTGAGAAAACGAAAGCTCTTGGGTCTGAAATCCTATCATGGAGGCTCCTGTGAGAAGCAAAGATAAGAATTTCATGAATCTATAACGAAGATCGGAAAAAAAATTGAACTGCTTTCCCTAACTTGTTGTACAACAACAACAACAACAACAACAACAACAACACATTATACAAGACACCATAATACACAGAGGGAGGAAGACACACGCAGCACCTCTGGATAATACACAGAGGGAGGAAGACACACGCAGCACCTCTGGATAAAACACAGAGGGAGGAAGACACACGCAGCACCTCTGGATAATACAGAGGGAGGAAGACACACGCAGCACCTCTGGATAATACACAGAGGGAGGAAGACACACGCAGCACCTCTGGATAATACACAGAGGGAGGAAGACACATGCAGCACCTCTGGATAATACACAGAGGGAGGAAGACACACGCAGCACCTCTGGATAATACACAGAGGGAGGAAGACACACGCAGCACCTCTGGATAATACACAGAGGGAGGAAGACACACGCAGCACCTCTGGATAATACACAGAGGGAGGAAGACACACGCAGCACCTCTGGATAATACACAGAGGGAGGAAGACACATGCAGCACCTCTGGATAATACACAGAGGGAGGAAGACACATGCAGCACCTCTGGATAATACACAGAGGGAGGAAGACACATGCAGCACCTCTGGATAATACACAGAGGGGGGAAGACACACCAGCACCTCTGGATAATACACAGAGGGAGGAAGACTCACACGCAGCACCTCTGGATAATACACAGATGGAGGAAGACTTGCATGCAGCACATCTGGATAATACACAGAGGGAGGAAGACACAGGCAGAACCTCTGGATAATACACAGAGGGAGGAAGACACGCAGCACCTCTGGATAATACACAGAGGGAGGAAGACTTGCATGCAGCACCTCTGGATAATACACAGAGGGAGGACGACACACGCAGCACCTCTGGATAATACACAGAGGGAGGAAGACACACGCAGCACCTCTGAATAATACACAGAGGGAGGAAGACACACGCAGCACCTCTGAATAATACACAGAGGGAGGAAGACACATGCAGCACCTCTGGATAATACACAGAGGGAGGAAGACACATGCAGCACCTCTGGATAATACACAGAGGGAGGAAGACACACGCAGAACCTCTGGATAATACACAGAGGGAGGAAGACACACGCAGAACCTCTGGATAATACACAGAGGGAGGAAGACACATGCAGCACCTCTGGATAATACACAGAGGGAGGAAGACACATGCAGCACCTCTGGATAATACACAGAGGGAGGAAGACTTGCATGCAGCACCTCTGGATAATACACAGAGGGAGGAAGACTCACGCAGCACCTCTGGATAATACACAGAGGGAGGAAGACTCACACGCAGCACCTCTGGATAATACACAGAGGGAGGAAGACACACGCAGAACCTCTGGATAATACACAGAGGGAGGAAGACTCACATGCAGCACCTCTGGATAATACACAGAGGGAGGAAGACTCACACGCAGCACCTCTGAATAATACACAGAGGGAGGAAGACTCACACGCAGCACCTCTGGATAATACACAGAGGGAGGAAGACACACGCAGCACCTCTGGATAATACACAGAGGGAGGAAGACTCACATGCAGCACCTCTGGATAATACACAGAGAGAGGAAGACTCACACGCAGCACCTCTGGATAATACACAGAGGGAGGAAGACTCACACGCAGCACCTCTGGATAATACACAGAGGGAGGAAGACTCACACGCAGCACCTCTGGATAATACACAGAGGGAGGAAGACTCACACGCAGCACCTCTGAATAATACACAGAGGGAGGAAGACTCACACGCAGCGCCTCTGGATAATACACAGAGGGAGGAAGACTTGCATGCAGCACCTCTGGATAATACACAGAGGGAGGAAGACTTGCATGCAGCACCTCTGGATAATACACAGAGGGAGGAAGACTTCATGCAGCACCTCTGGATAATACACGGAGGGAGGAAGACACACGCAGCACCTTTGAATAATACACAGAGGAAGCAAGACACATGCAGCACCTCTGGATAATACACAGAGGGAGGAAGACTTGCATGCAGCACCTCTGGATAATACACAGAGGGAGGAAGACTTGCATGCAGCACCTCTGGATAATACACAGAGGGAGGAAGACATATGCAGCACCTCTGGATAATACACAGAGGGAGGAAGACACACGCAGCACCTCTGAATAATACACAGAGGGAGGAAGACTTGCATGCAGCACCTCTGGATAATACACAGAGGGAGGAAGACTTGCATGCAGCACCTCTGAATAATACACAGAGGTAGGAAGACTCACACGCAGCACCTTTGAATAATACACAGAGGGAGGAAGACTCACAGCAGCACCTCTGGATAATACACAGAGGGAGGAAGACACACGCAGCACCTCTGGATAATACACAGAGGGAGGGAGACTTACACGATTCACCTCTGGATAATACACAGAGGAGGAAGACACACGCAGCACCTCTGGATAATACACAGAGGGAGGAAGACACATGCAGCACCTCTGGATAATACACAGAGGGAGGAAGACACACGCAGCACCTCTGAATAATACACAGAGGGAGGAAGACACACGCAGCACCTCTGAATAATACACAGAGGGAGGAAGACACACGCAGAACCTCTGGATAATACACAGAGGGAGGAAGACTCACATGCAGCACCTCTGGATAATACACAGAGGGAGGAAGACTCACATGCAGCACCTCTGGATAATACACAGAGGAGGAAGACTCACACGCAGCACCTCTGAATAATACACAGAGGGAGGAAGACTCACATGCAGCACCTCTGGATAATACACAGAGGAGGAAGACTCACATGCAGCACCTCTGAATAATACACAGAGGTAGGAAGACTCACACGCAGCACCTCTGAATAATACACAGAGGAGGAAGACACACGCAGCACCTCTGGATAATACACAGAGGGAGGAAGACTCACACGCAGCACCTCTGGATAATACACAGGGGGAGGAAGACACAGCAGCACCTCTGGATAATACACAGAGGGAGGAAGACTCACACGCAGCACCTCTGGATAATACACAGAGGGAGGAAGACACACGCAGCACCTCTGGATAATACACAGAGGGAGGAAGACTCACACGCAGCACCTCTGGATAATACACAGAGGGAGGAAGACACACGCAGCACCTCTGGATAATACACAGAGGGAGGAAGACACACGCAGCACCTCTGGATAATACACAGAGGGAGGAAGACACACGCAGCACCTCTGGATAATACAGAGGGAGGAAGACACACGCAGCACCTCTGGATAATACACAGAGGGAGGAAGACACACGCAGCACCTCTGGATAATACACAGAGGGAGGAAGACTCACATGCAGCACCTCTGGATAATACACCAGTGACGTGGATACAAGGTGTATGGAAGCCAAGGGTATTGTCAGAGGAAGTCATGAAAACATGACAAGGGTATTGTCAGAGGAAGTCATGAAAACATGACAAGGGTATTGTCAGAGGAAGTCATGAAAACATGACAAGGGTATTGTACACAACCCAGTGTAATTACCTTGTTTAGTTAGTACAAGGGACGGGCAAAACAACCAGGGAGACGGGAATAAGAAGATCCGAATATAGGGACAGAGAAAGAGAGAGAGAGAGAGAGAGAGAGAGAGAGAGAGAGAGAGAGAGAGAGAGAGAGAGAGAGAGAGAGAGAGAGAGAGAAACAGAATACATAAAAATATAAATAACAAGTCAGCATCTAAGTTAAGTGCTTAGAAGTATAACATATCTGAGATTTATATCTACTACCGTTGCTACTACTACTGTTACTACTACTAATACTGTTGTTGTTGCTACTACTATTACTGCTACTGTTGCTACTACTTCTTCTGCTGGTACGACTATAACACCTACTACTACTGCTACTACGACTACGACTAGTATTACTACTACTTCATTAAGGTAAAGCAGTTTTGAAGATCAGTGAGCGAACTGGAGTCGATAACGGGGTCACCGCCCCCGTTGTGCTTAGACCAACATACACACCGCATTCTAGTTGATCAGGAACTGACTTCAACAACTTATCAAGTTGCTCTTGATGACAGCCAGGGGTTTGTTTGTAATTCCCCTTACATATGAAGGGAATGTGTCTTGGTCCCCTTATAATTATTGAGTAATGTCTAAGGGTACTCAAGGCGCCCTGCTGTTCACTGGGTGTTGTTTGCATCGTCTGCTAAGCTTCTTGTTCCATATGAAGGGATTTCAGTGTACATGTTAAGGACCAATCCCTCCAGAATTTTTCAGGTGTAAATAATGATTGAATGTATCTCTCTTATATTCCAAGGAGGACAGTTCAAGAACTTCAGATACTCGACTGAATTTATAAAAGTAATGAAGGGTCTATGTATATTCTCCAACTCTTATTATTTCTCCTGCCTTACAGGAGACCGTGGTTATACAGCTATATTCCAGCTTCGCATCTCTTGCTTTGAAAGTCCTGGTTATCCAGCCTATCATTTTTTTCCGGCTGTGACAGTAACATTGTTTTGACCCTTGAATATGAGATCTTCCCACATTATTACACCCATGTTTCTCACACTGAACTTCCGCCCTACTGAATTCTTCAAGTTTGTCTTGTACTTTGTCTCAATATTTCCACAAGTTTTCCATATCAGAGTAACTGAAATTATCCCTCACTAAACATTATGGTGTTGTCAGAAGCTCACTGTAAGACTTGGTTTACGTCAGCTTGAAGGTTCACTGTGTCCTCAGTGAATGCCCCTCTGATACAAACTTTTAAATGTTTATAATCATAATCATAATTAATAAAGGGGTGGACCGGTAAGCCAGCGGAAGGCCTCGGTCAGATGACAAAAAGCTCCAGTTGCGGGCCATCATATGACTAACACCCGCCTCAGGAAACACTCGTCATATTTCCTGACGAACCTTACCTAACCTAATACAAACTCCAGTGTCGTCTGCAAAGGATGATACAGAGGTATGATTTATGTATCCCACCTGTGTAGGTGTATGAGTTAGGTGAACTGCTGATACACACACCTGCTTTTCCTCACCCATCTCAACACTAGTCACTGCTGATCACACGTCTCCTTGCAACAAAGACAGCAATAGCAACAACGACGACAAAATGAGAAAGTGAAAAGTTGCAGCAACGACTGCAACAACAGCAACAATAACCATAGCAACAATAGCAAGGACAATAACTGAAAGAGCATCGAAGATAACAGCAACATTGACAACAACAACAACAATGCCAAGGCCAATAACAACTAAAGTAACGAAGACAACAACAACAATGATAACAGCAACACACAATAGAAACACACGTTGCCAAGCCAGACTACCACGACAGTCCAAGCCAGACTACCACGACAGTCCAAGCCAGACTACCACGACAGTCCAAGCCAGACTACCACGACAGTCCAAGCCAGACTACCACGACAGTCTTAGCCAGACTACCACGACAGTCCAAGCCAGACTACCACGACAGTCCAAGCCAGACTACCACGACAGTCCAAGCCAGACTACCACGACAGTCTTAGCCAGACTACCACGACAGTCTTAGCCAGACTACCACGACAGTCCAAGCCAGACTACCACGACAGTCTTAGCCAGACTACCACGACCGTCCAAGCCAGACTACCACGACAGTCTTAGCCAGACTACCACGACAGTCTTAGCCAGACTATTACGACAGTCTTAGCCAGACTACCACGACAGTCCAAGCCAGACTACCACGACAGTCCAAGCCAGACTACCACGACAGTCTTAGCCAGACTACCACGACAGTCCAAGCCAGACTACCACGACAATCCAAGCCAGACTACCACGACAGTCCAAGCCAGACTACCACGACAGTCCAAGCCAGACTACCACGACAGTCCAAGTCAGACTACCACGACAGTCCAAGCCAGACTACCACGACAGTCTTAGCCAGACTACCACGACAGTCCAAGCCAGACTACCACGACAGTCTTAGCCAGACTACCACGACAGTCCAAGCCAGACTACCACGACAGTCCAAGCCAGACTACCACGACAGTCCAAGCCAGACTACCACGACAGTCCAAGCCAGACTACCACGACAGTCCAAGCCAGACTACCACGACAGTCCAAGCCAGACTACCACGACAGTCTTAGCCAGACTACCACGACAGTCCAAGCCAGACTACCACAACAGTCCAAGCCAGACTACCACGAAGTCCAAGCCAGACTACCACGACAGTCCAAGCCAGACTACCACGACAGTCCAAGTCAGACTACCACGACAGTCCAAGCCAGACTACCACGACAGTCTTAGCCAGACTACCACGACAGTCCAAGCCAGACTACCACGACAGTCTTAGCCAGACTACCACGACAATCCAAGCCAGACTACCACGACAGTCCAAGCCAGACTACCACGACAGTCCAAGCCAGACTACCACGACAGTCCAAGCCAGACTACCACGACAGTCCAAGTCAGACTACCACGACAGTCCAAGCCAGACTACCACGACAGTCCAAGCCAGATACCACGACAGTCCAAGCCAGACTACCACGACAGTCTTAGCCAGACTACCACGACAGTCCAAGCCAGACTACCACGACAGTCCAAGCCAGACTACCACGACAGTCTTAGCCAGACTACCACGACAGTCCAAGCCAGACTACCACGACAGTCCAAGCCAGACTACCACGACAGTCCAAGTCAGACTACCACGACAGTCCAAGCCAGACTACCACGACAGTCTTAGCCAGACTACCACGACAGTCCAAGCCAGACTACCACGACAGTCTTAGCCAGACTACCACGACAGTCCAAGCCAGACTACCACGACAGTCCAAGCCAGACTACCACGACAGTCCAAGCCAGACTACCACGACAGTCCAAGCCAGACTACCACGACAGTCCAAGTCAGACTACCACGACAGTCCAAGCCAGACTACCACGACAGTCCAAGCCAGACTACCACGACAGTCCAAGCCAGACTACCACGACAGTCTTAGCCAGACTACCACGACAGTCCAAGCCAGACTACCACGACAGTCCAAGCCAGACTACCACGACAGTCTTAGCCAGACTACCACGACAGTCCTAGCCAGACTACCACGACAGTCCAAGCCAGACTACCACGACAGTCCAAGCCAGACTACCACGACAGTCCAAGCCAGACTACCACGACAGTCCAAGTCAGACTACCACGACAGTCCAAGCCAGACTACCACGACAGTCTTAGCCAAACTACCACGACAGTCCAAGCCAGACTACCACGACAGTCTTAGCCAGACTACCACGACAGTCCAGCCAGACTACCACGACAGTCCAAGCCAGACTACCACGACAGTCCAAGCCAGACTACCACGACAGTCCAAGCCAGACTACCACGACAGTCCAAGCCAGACTACCACGACAGTCCAAGTCAGACTACCACGACAGTCCAAGCCAGACTACCACGACAGTCCAAGCCAGACTACACGACAGTCCAAGCCAGACTACCACGACAGTCTTAGCCAGACTACCACGACAGTCCAAGCCAGACTACCACGACGTCAAGCCAGACTACACAGTCAAGCCAGACTACCACGACAGTCTTAGCCAGACTACCACGACAGTCCAAGCCAGACTACCACGACAGTCCAAGCCAGACTACCACGACAGTCCAAGCCAGACTACCACGACAGTCCAAGCCAGACTACCACGACAGTCCAAGTCAGACTACCACGACAGTCCAAGCCAGACTACCACGATAGTCTTAGCCAGACTACCACGACAGTCCAAGCCAGACTACCACGACAGTCTTAGCCAGACTACCACGACAGTCCAAGCCAGACTACCACGACAGTCCAAGCCAGACTACCACGACAGTCCAAGCCAGACTACCACGACAGTCCAAGCCAGACTACCACGACAGTCCAAGCCAGACTACCACGACAGTCCAAGCCAGACTACCACGACAGTCCAAGCCAGACTACCACGACAGTCTTAGCCAGACTACCACGACAGTCCAAGCCAGACTACCACGACAGTCCAAGCCAGACTACCACGACAGTCCAAGCCAGACTACCACGACATTCCAAGCCAGACTACCACGACAGTCCAAGTCAGACTACCACGACAGTCCAAGCCAGACTACCACGACAGTCTTTGCCAGACTACCACGACAGTCCAAGCCAGACTACCACGACAGTCTTAGCCAGACTACCACGACAGTCCAAGCCAGACTACCACGACAGTCCAAGCCAGACTACCACGACAGTCCAAGCCAGACTACCACGACAGTCCAAGTCAGACTACCACGACAGTCCAAGTCAGACTACCACGACAGTCCAAGCCAGACTACCACGACAGTCTTAGCCAGACTACCACGACAGTCCAAGCCAGGCTACCACGACAGTCCAAGCCAGACTACCACGACAGTCTTAGCCAGACTACCACGACAGTCCAAGCCAGACTACCACGACAGTCCAAGCCAGACTACCACGTCAGTCTAACCCATACTACCACGACAGTCCAAGCCAGACTACCACGACAGTACAAGCCAGACTACCACGTAAGTCCAAACCAGACTACCACGTCAGTACAAGCAAGACTACCACGTCAGTCTAAGCCAGACTACCATGTCAGAAAAAGCCAGACTACCACATCAAAGCAAGGCAGACTACCACGTCAGAGCAAGCCAGACTACCACGTCAGAGCAAGCCAGACTACCACGTCAGAGCAAGCCAGATTACCACGTCAAAGCAAGCCAGTCCAAGTAACTAAGCACGTCACGTACCCCTCCCAACAAGCACGTCACGTGCCTCCCCCTGAGCACGTCAAGTGATCCCCATTAGTCCCACATTTTCCCCATTTAAATCTGGAATGAGTCAACAACAGCCGGCCATAATACCCGGCTCTCTATTGCCCATTAATATTTATATAATTATAATCCCCTTTGGAAATTGCTCTGATATATTTTTTTGAATATATAAATGTTGAGCTATCGTCATTGTATTAATACCTGTGTGTATATACATCCAGATGCGTATATCTCTGTGTATATACCTCCAGAAGCGTATATCTCTGTGTATATACCACCAGAGGAATATATCTCTGTTTATATACCCCCAAAAGCGTATATTTGTATGTGTACACCTCCAGAAGCGTATATCTCTGTGTATATACCAGAGGTGTATACCTCTGTGTATATACTTTACTAAGAGTATATCTCTGTGAATATTTCTGTAGAAATCCTATGATTACGACACACCTAGCATGCTGAATGGTGATTTTTACAGGCAGACAGACAAACAGACACACACACACACACACACACACACACACACACACGCCCCGATGGCATGGTGGCTAGCGCTCTTGCTTCACGCACGGAGGGCCCGGATTCCATTCCCGGCGGTGGCCGAAACATTTCGAATTGTTTCGTTACACACACACACACATACATACAACAGGCCTAGTGTCTAATCGACATGTGCCTAGGACAAAATGGTAACTAACTAACACACACACACACACACACACACACTATATATATATATATATTACGACAGACAAGACCGTGGTACCCGAATCGGTCTGCTGCTTCACTGCCACAAATACATCTGTGTTCGGCGAGAATAGGGGCGGCAAGTCGAAGGGCAACACCAATGCGGATGGTCTGTAGGTCGAGGCGTGTGCCAAGGCTGGAGTTCGGAACAGCCAACAGAAAGTCCCCTGCATGAGGAACTCTCACTGTCAGGAGGCGGGCTCTATCCTTCCCTGACACGCTTTGAAGCATTGTTGAGACTATATTCTCTACTATTGGGCCATCCCAGTGCGACTGTTTGTAGTTGTTGGGGGAAGCAGGCCTAGTTTCAGAGCCTGTTAGATTATCCCAGATCCTGGCTCCGTCAATGAACTCTTGGTCATGGATTCCAATCGTGTCCCTAAGATGTTCAGGGAGAATCGCTGTTACAAGTCCTCTGGATGCAATGCATGGAGACAGGAAAGCAGGTAGATCAGTCTGAGATGACTTGCGGACACCAATGCCTCCTAGTCTGACTGGGAGTGTAGCTTGGTCCCACTGCCCATCTTCAAGAGTAAGGTTAAGTACTTTAGTAAAGATCTGCCTCAGGATACTGTCATATTCGTGCAGTATAGGGTTATCATATGAAGGAGCACATCTTAGGAAATATGTCAACCTGGGCAGACTCAAGAACTTTGTGAGAAAGTACAAGGCATCATGGGTGTCAATATTGCCTATTCGTTGTTCCATTCTCCTCAATTCTTCCAGTTTCTTCCTGAGAATTGTGTCAATGGCATCGCTTCCCAGAGGTGCTCCAAGTAAGACGCTATTTGTGGGGGCAATGACTGTTGCTCCTGGTAGTTTTGATATCACTGCATCTATCACTTGTTGATTGACTAAGATGATTTCAGATTTGGATGGATTCAGGATGAGACCCATTTCCTGTCCCCGTGTCATCACCTGTGTATGATCATCTAGAAGTGACTCCTTTGTACCTGCTAGTGTGCCATCAATCAGGAACCAGATATATATATATATATATATATATATATATATATATATATATATATATATATATATATATATATATATATATATATATATATATATATATATATATATATATATATTTTATATGAAAATATCCTTCATTGAGTCAAGGGTAAATATTATAAGGAATAAAATTAGGATTAAATGAGAAAATATATATTGAAGATGAATTACTCGGCAGAGACAATAACAGAGAGACGACTACTGCATCTGTTGACTTAAATAATAACTGTGAAGCTGACCTGTTATCATGTGTGTGAAGATGACCTGTTATCATGTGTGTGAAGATGACTTGTTATGTGTGTGTGAAGCTGACCTGTTATCCTGTGTGTGTGAAAGCTGACTTGTTATCATGTGTGTGTGAAGCTGACTTGTTATCATGTGTGTGAAGATGACCTGTTATCATGTGTGTGAAGATGACTTGTTATTGTGTTGAGCTGACCTGTTATCTGTGTGTGTAAGTGACTTGTTATCATGTGTGTGAGTGACTTGTTATCATGTGTGTGACGCTGACTTGTTATCATGTGTGTGAAGATGACTTGTTATCATGTGTATGGGGATGACCTGTTATCATGTGTGTGAAGATGACTTGTTATCATGTGTGTGAAGATGACTTGTTATCATGTGTTTGAGGATGACTTGTTATCATGTGTGTGAGGATGACCTGTTATCATGTGTGTGAAGACGACTTGTTATCATGTGTGTGAAGCTGACCTGTTATCATGTGTGTGTGAAACTGACTTGTTATCATGTGTGTGAAGCTGACTTGTTATTATGTGTTTGAGGATGACTTGTTATCATGTGTGTGAGGATGACCTGTTATCATGTGTGTGAAGACGACTTGTTATCATGTGTGTGAGGATGACTTGTTATCATGTGTGTGTGTGAAGCTGACCTGTTATCATGTGTGTGTGAAGCTGACATGTTATCATGTGTGTGAAGCTGACTTGTTATCATGTGTGTGAAGCTTACTTGTGATCATGTGTGTGAAGCTGACTTGTTATCATGTGTGTGAAGCTGACTTGTTATCATGTGTGTGTGTGAAGCTGACCTGTTATCATGTGTGTGTGAAGCTGACATGTTATCATGTGTGTGAAGATGACTTGTTATCATGTGTGTGAAGCTGACTTGTTATCATGTGTGTGAAGCTTACTTGTTATCATGTGTGTGAAGCTGACTTGTTATCATGTGTATGAAGCTGACTTGTTATCATGTGTGTAAAGATGACTTGTTATCATGTGTGAGAAGATGACTTGTTATCATGTGTGTGAAGATTATTTGTTATTATGTGTGTGTGAAGCTGACTTGTTATCATGTGTGTGAAGCTGACTTGTTATCATGTGTGTGAAGCTGATTTGTTATCATGTGTGTGAAGCTGACTTGTTATCATGTGTGTGAATCTGATTTGTTATCATGTGTGTAAAGATGACTTGTTATCATGTGTGTGAAGCTTACTTGTTATCATGTGTGTAAAGATGACTTGTTATCATGTGTGTGAAGCTGATTTGTTATCATGTGTGTGTGAAGCTGACTTGTTATCATGTGTGTGAAGCTGACTTGTTATCATGTGTGTAAAGATGACTTGTTATCATGTGTGTGTGAAGCTTACTTGTTATCATGTGTGTAAAGATGACTTGTTATCATGTGTGTGAAGCTGATTTGTTATCATGTGTGTGAAGCTTACTTGTTATCATGTGTGTGAAGCTGACTTGTTATCATGTGTGTAAAGATGACTTGTTATCATGTGTGTGAAGATGATTTGTTATCATATGTGTGAGGATGACTTGTTATCATATGTGTGAAGCTGACCTGTTATCATGTGTGTGTGAAGCTGACTTGTTATCATGTGTGTGACGCTGACTTCTTATCATGTGTGTGACGCTGACTTGTTATCATATGTGTGAAGATGACTTGTTATCATGTGCGTGAGGATGATCTGTTATCATGTGTGTGAAGATGACTTGTTATCATGTGTGTGAAGATGACTTGTAATCATGTGTGTGAGGATGACTTGTTATCATGTGTGTGAGGATGACCTGTTATCATGTGTGTGAAGCTTACTTGTTATCATGTGTGTGAAGCTGACCTGTTATCATGTGTGTGTGAAGCTGACTTGTTATCATGTGTGTGAAGCTGACTTGTTATTATGTGTGTGAAGATGACTTGTTATCATGTGTGTGAGGATGACCTGTTATCATGTGTGTGACGCTGACTTGTTATCATGTGTGTGAGGATGACTTGTTATCATGTGTGTGAAGATGACTTGTTATCATGTGTGTGAGGATGACTTGTTATCATGTGTGTGAAGATGACTTGTTATCATGTGTGTGAAGCTGACCTGTTATCATGTGTGTGAAGATGATTTGTTATCATGTGTGTGAAGCTGACTTGTTATCATGTGTGTGACGCTGACTTGTTATCATGTGTGTGAAGATGACTTTTTATCATGTGTGTTAAACTGACCTGTTATCATGTGTGTGAAGCTGACCTGTTAACATCTGAGTATTTTGTACGTTGTTATCACATCACCCTTTTCTCTGTTCTCTCATATCATCAGGTTTAACTTGTATTGTTACAAGTCTCTGCACTTTTTATACTTTCTTGATGTTTATTCAGGTGTTGGTTCCATACTTGGCGCTGCATACTCCACAATATACCTGGTAAGTGTCGTTTATAGTGTCGTGAATGACTCTTTGTTGGGATTCCTGAAGGCTAACTTTAGATTTGTTAGTGGCGTATATGATGTGCGACTGAAGAGCGCCTCTGGTGATACAGGGGGTACCTCAGTCACCCTGAGGTTCTTCTCGTTGACTGAGATCAGTTCTATGCTCACAAAAAGTGTAGAACTGACGTGACAGGCTGCTGTCTTCCCCCCCTCCCCTCCCTCCCGAGTCTATACTCCGTTTCTGATATTCTTCGCTGTGGTTCAGTTTCAGTAACTATTTCTCGGAGCACTCCTTCTTATTCTCCTCAACAGCTTCACATCACTTGCGTCAGGCTACGTCAGGTTTTGAACTCCGCCGCAGCTCCTTATAAGCTAGAAGGGAGCCGAGAGTGCAAGAGGCATCACCCCTCTGGATCACCACACTGAGACGCTAGAACAGGAAGGTAGATAGCATTGGGTCTCTAGTAGTGTCCACGAGCCTTAACGCCAGTTCCTTGAGAAACCCTTTTGTACGTTAATACCATTGTTCGAGGGTGTTTGATGCCCCTTGAGAGATAACTGGCAATTATGGTCTAAGTCTCTATATTCGTTGAGTTTAGAGTCTTCCCTGTGATG
>WNWK01003746.1:120000-157330 GCA_009830355.1 Cherax destructor
ATATACGGTGGTGTGGACGCCTCTAAGCTAATTTTATTCTACTCACTGTTGGGTGTACTAGCTCAACGAGCAGTATTTTATATTATTATACCCACGAATACTGCTCGTTGAGCTAGTACACCCAACAGGGAGTAGAATGACATTAGCTCAGAGGCGTCCACACCACCATATGTCCTCGGATGACGGTAAAGCACCTAGCTTGGCTGGGTGCGTCAGTCTTGTAGGATTGCGTGGTCCTGTGGGTTAGAGCGTCATGTATTTTCGCTCACCATGAGGCGGGCCAAAGCAGCATGGGTTCGAGTCCTTGGCTAGTCGCAGTGTTGTTACTGATATACATACATATGTATTTATATATAACTATTGTTATCGTCTACCTATTTAGTCTTCCCTTTCTCCGGGGAATGTTACCTGCATATTATATAAGAATGTTTTTCAACAAATTCCTGTCTGGAACTGGTCTGGGAAAACAGTGCCAACATGTATTGGCACTCACAATTAAGAACTAGCAAGATAATTAACGAGGCGTGTCACTTTAAAACCTCTGTTTGATTATAATAAATGTTTATATTTCTTTATGTTTTAATGAGTGACAACGAGTTGTTTATACATTGATAAAGACTCATGAAGGGCCTAGTTTTGACCACTGGGTAAGACTGTCTGTCCAGTGGTGTCCCGACCCCTGGGTAAGACTGTGTGTCCAGTGGTGTCCCGACCCCTGGGTAAGACTGTCTGTCCAGTGGTGTCCCGACCCCTGGGTAAGACTGTGTGTCCAGTGGTGTCCCGACCCCTGGGTAAGACTGTGTGTCCAGTGGTGTCCCGACCCCTGGGTAAGACTGTGTCCAGTGGTGTCCCGACCCCTGGGTAAGACTGTCTGTCCAGTGGTGTCCCGACCCCTGGGTAAGACTGTGTGTCCAGTGGTGTCCCGACCCCTGGGTAAGACTGTGTGTCCAGTGGTGTACCGACCGCTGGGTAAGACTATCTATCCAGTGGTGTACCGACCGCTGGGTAAGACTATCTATCCAGTGGTGTACCAACCGCTGGGTAAGACTATCTATCCAGTGGTGTACCGACCGCTGGGTAAGACTATCTATCCAGTGGTGTACCAACCGCTGGGTAAGACTATCTATCCAGTGGTGTACCAACCGCTGGGTAAGACTATCTATCCAGTGGTGTACCAACCGCTGGGTAAGACTATCTATCCAGTGGTGTACCGACCGCTGGGTAAGACTATCTATCCAGTGGTGTACCAATCGCTGGGTAAGACTATCTATCCAGTGGTGTACCGACCGCTGGGTAAGACTATCTATCCAGTGGTGTACCAATCGCTGGGTAAGACTATCTATCCAGTGGTGTACCGACCGCTGGGTAAGACTATCTATCCAGTGGTGTACCAACCGCTGGGTAAGACTATCTATCCAGTGGTGTACCGACCGCTGGGTAAGACTGTGTCCAGTGGTGTCCCGACCCCTGGGTATGACTATCTATCCAGTGGTGTCCCGACCGCTGGGTAAGACTATCTATCCAGTGGTGTCCCGATCGCTGGGTAAGACTATCTATCCAGTGGTGTCCCGACCGCTGGGTAAGACTATCTATCCAGTGGTGTCCCGACCGCTGGGTAAGACTATCTATCCAGTGGTGTCCCGACCCCTGGGTAAGACTATCTATCCAGTGGTGTCCCGACCGCTGGGTAAGACTATCTATCCAGTGGTGTCCCGATCGCTGGGTAAGACTATCTATCCAGTGGTGTCCCGACCGCTGGGTAAGACTATCTATCCAGTGGTGTCCCGACCGCTGGGTAAGACTATCTATCCAGTGGTGTCCCGATCGCTGGGTAAGACTATCTATCCAGTGGTGTCCCGACCGCTGGGTAAGACTATCTATCCAGTGGTGTACCGACCGCTGGGTAAGACTATCTATCCAGTGGTGTAGCGACCGCTGGGTAAGACTATCTATCCAGTGGTGTAGCGACCCAGCCTCCCTGATCCTATGTGGATTTATTCCACACGATTTCTGGTAAATTTCTCGACTAATGTTTATGTTAGATTAGGTTAGGTTAAGTTAGGTCAGGCTAGGTTGTTCTCTGTCAATAAAGATTAACCAGTTATAACATACCACTGTGAAAATAAATTATATATAGGTTAAACGAGATTAAATGGGCAAATAACAAACAGGAACCCACCGAGCGCAGTAGAAGATCCAAGTTCAGATAATCACTGTTAAACACTCGTTAAACAGTTCCCCGTTTGACTGTCATAGCGGGACTGATGCAGTGTAATTAATTGGTTTAGAGATGTAATCATTCCACTTCCCTATTTAATCATACGTAACAAATATCCTGCACACTCAGAGCCATGAGAAACAAAGATCCTGTATACTCAGAGCCATGAGAAACAAAGATCCTGTATACTCAGAGCCATGACAAACAAAGATCCTTTATACTCAGAGCCATGAGAAACAAAGATCCTTTATACTCAGAGCCATGAGAAACAAAGATCCTGTATACTCAGAGCCATGAGAAACAAAGATCCTTTATACTCAGAGCCATGAGAAACAAAGATCCTTTATACTCAGAGCCATGAGAAACAAAGATCCTGTATACTCAGAGCCATGAGAAACAAAGATCCTTTATACTCAGAGCCATGAGAAACAAAGATCCTTTATACTCAGAGCCATGAGAAACAAAGATCCTGTATACTCAGAGCCATGAGAAACAAAGGTCCTGTATACTCAGAGCCATGACAAACAAAGATCCTTTATACTCAGAGCAATGAGAAACAAAGATCCTGTATACTCAGAGCCATGAGAAACAAAGATCCTGCACACTCAGAGCCATGACAAACAAAGATCCTGTATACTCAGAGCAATGAGAAACAAAGATCCTCTATACTCAGAGCCATGAGAAACAAAGATCCTGTATACTCAGAGCCATGAGAAACAAAGATCCTTTATACTCAGAGCCATGAGAAACAAAGATCCTGTATACTCAGAGCCATGACAAACAAATATCCTTTATACTCAGAGCCATGAGAAAAAAAGATCCTTTATACTCAGAGCCATGACAAACAAATATCCTGCACACTCAGAGCCATGAGAAACAAAGATCCTGTATACTCAGAGCCATGAGAAACAAAGATCCTTTATACTCAGAGCCATGAGAAACAAAGATCCTTTATACTCAGAGCCATGAGAAACAAAGATCCATTATACTCAGAGCCATGAGAAACAAAGATCCTTTATACTCAGAGCCATGAGAAACAAAGATCCTGTATACTCAGAGCCATGAGAAACAAAGGTCCTGTATACTCAGAGCCATGACAAACAAAGATCCTTTATACTCAGAGCCATGAGAAACAAAGATCCTGTATACTCAGAGCCATGAGAAACAAAGATCCTGTATACTCAGAGCCATGAGGAACAAAGTTGTTGTTGTTGTTATGCAAGGAGTTATGGCTCTCAGTATTGTTCACTAACAGTCATCTTGGTCCCCAGAGACACAATTCACTAAGAAATATTCTCAATAAGAAGGAATCTTTCTTTGAATTCTTTGTCAGTTTTCTTCCTTTGAGTTCCTTGTCCATGTCTTCTTTGAGTTTTATTTTTTATTTTGGTCAGTTTCTGTCCCTAGACGCAACCGTCATTGTGGGTAAACACACACACACACACACACACGAGCTGTGACTCGACCCCTGCAACTACAAATAGGTGAGAAGAAAAAGATGAGGTACTCACACACACACACACACACACACGTACACACACACACACACACACACGTACACACACACACACACACACACACACGTACACACACACACACACACGTACACACCACACACACACACACACACACACACACACACGTACACACACACACAAACACACACACACACACACACACACACACATACACACACACACACACACACACATACACACAAACACACACACACACACACACACACACACACACATCTCATATGAATAATTAATTCTTGCCACAAACTTCAATTTGCAAGATTAATGTATCCAATATTTAAAACGTATCTCCGACTGCAACCCAAACATATTACGTCATTAAACGACAATTATATCTCCGTGCCTACCACCCGTTTGAGGGTTATTTTGGGCTGAGAGGTAATTACAGGGTCAGGCCCGGTAATTAACTATGAGGGGGGGGGGGATTTGCCTAGGTTAGGCTTTCCTTTTAAACTAGATGATTGGTGGCTAACCCTGGGAACAAGTGATTCGAGAGTATGATTAGGCAGCTATTACCCCCGGATGCTGCATAGTGTGGCTAGGTTAGGTTTCTCTAATTATTTGCTAGTTATAAGTGGCTGGTTGCTTCTACTATGAAGATTAGGGAAGACAAACAAAAGAGGTCAGTGAAGGTCGAAATGGGGTTCAAGATACCCCATAATAAAGGTCATTCTGAGCAACTAACCTTAACTTAAATACCTGGGCTAAGGAACCTCACCCAATCTGGTGAATAGATCACCTACTGAAGTGGCTGCTTCACCTGCTGAGGTGCCTATCTCACCTACTGAGGTGCTTACCACACCTACTGAGGTGCCTACCACACCCATTGAGGTGCCTACCACACCTACTGAGGTGCCTACCACACCTACTGAGGTACCTACCTCACCTACTATCACGTGAATAATTCTAAGCACCTAATCTATAACCTAATATTCTACTCACTTTACCTCTACCACCAGCACTACCTCTACTATCAATACTACCACTATTTCTACTACTAATATTACTACAACTACTACTACTACTACTACTACTGCTGCTGCTACTACTACTACTACTTCTAATACTACTACTACCAATACTCCCACTACAATAACTACTACTTCTACTACTACTACTATTACTACGACTACTACTACTACCCTTCTTCCCCCGCCTTCTACCACATTGTCTTCTGGCCTTCTCTGTTTTTCTCGCCTCATATGTGACTTGACAACAATCCAGAACGAACCGAAACTGGAGTCATAATGTTCCTCTTGTAAATCAAGGTTTTCACTCAACTCTGATGATGTATTTCATCTAAGCAGATATACATCTTTAAGTACCATAATACAAACATGTTCTCTCTTCATATGTGCCTCAGCTGATGAGGATTTGTGTTTACATGTATGTATTATAACAGAGAGAAGAGGCGTAAGGTGATGTGGGGCGTAAGGTGATGTGGGGCGTAGGGAGGTGTGGGTGATTCTTTCGTGGGTCAGGTGTGAGTTATGTGGGTGATGCAGGTACTTGTAATGACATACAGGAAATTATTGTGTTGAGAGATCTGAAAGAGAGAAGCAGAGGCAGACAGAGTGATAGTTATGGTGGTCGTAAGAGACTAGTCGTAGTGGTTAATCGTATTATGCCTGGAAAAATACAAATGCCTACCAGCTCCTCGAAGAATTACAAAATGTATTATTCTCTGGCGCAACAACTGTGTCACATGTTAAGTCAACTTGCCAGCAGAGATACGAGGATTGTACAGAGTTATCGAGGTCCTTCTGTTTTCTTAATGCTTGGTCTTCACCCGTTATCTTTCTTCTGTTGTGAGACGTGGATTCTTAGTGATCTTGTCTTTTTTTCTGTTGTGAGACGTGGATTCTTAGTGATCTTGTCTTTTTTTCTGTTGTGAGACGTGGATTCTTAGAGATCTTGTCTTTTTTTCTGTTGTGAGACGTGGATTCTTAGTGATCTTGTCTTTTTTTCTGTTGTGAGACATGGATTCTTAGTGATCTTGTCTTTTTTTCTGTTGTGAGACATGGATTCTTAGTGATCTTGTCTTTTTTTCTGTTGTGAGACATGGATTCTTAGTGATCTTGTCTTTTTTTCTGTTGTGAGACGTGGATTCTTAGTGATCTTGTCTTTTTTTCTGTTGTGAGACATGGATTCTTAGTAATCTTGTCTTTTTTTCTGTTGTGAGACATGGATTCTTAGTAATCTTGTCTTTTTTCTGTTGTGAGACATGGATTCTTAGTAATCTTGTCTTTTTTTCTGTTGTGAGACATGGATTCTTAGTAATCTTGTCTTTTTTTCTGTTGTGAGACATGGATTCTTAGTAATCTTGTCTTTTTTTCTGTTGTGAGACATGGATTCTTAGTAATCTTGTCTTTTTTTCTGTTGTGAGACATGGATTCTTAGTAATCTTGTCTTTTTTTCTGTTGTGAGACGTGGATTCTTAGAGATCTTGTCTTCTTTCTTCTGCCGTGAGCTGTGGAGTTCATCACTTCCTCTTTACCTCTCATTTTTCTGTCTGCTGTGAGCTGAGTCGGAGTATTATTATTATCAAAGTTTATGGGTTTGTTGCTCTGTCCCCTTCAATGTTGCTCCCTGCCTTCCCTCCTCACCCCAGTTTATTCCGACCTTGCTATTCTGTGTGCCTTTTTGTGTCATGGTGTGGGTTGTTTTCTGAACATTTTATATTCTATTTTGTTCGTCGGAGTTGTTTCCCGCACCGCCTGTGGAGTCATGGTTCATTTTTGTGTCTGTAATCTCTTCCTGTGTTGAGTGGGATGAATGTATTCGTCACTTCCCAGGTCTTCTGCTTGAGAAAAGATGGTAATTCTTGTGTTCTTTGCCCATTGTGTTGCGGTTTACGAATCTTTGCATGGAAACATAGTCGCCCCTTCGTACAGTGTTAGCTCTCTATCACTTTGTTTATCAGTCTTTCTTATCTCTGGTTTAGCTGATATTATCTTACTCTCCTGTGGAGATTTCGTCATCTATTCTTTATTACGTTTAGTTTTGAGGATTTATTGACCTTTCTCTCTCTCTCTCTCTCTCTCTCTCTCTCTCTCTCTCTCTCTCTCTCTCTCTCTCTCTCTCTCTCTCTCTCTCTCTCTCTCTCTCTCTCTCACTCTCTCAGAGGCCTTCACTCAGTCAACAGGCTTACTCTCTCTCTCGTGCCCATGGCCCGGGAGGGCCATGGGCACAAACACACTGCCTGTGTACTCTCACTTTATTTACAAATAAAGTAAGAAGCCTCAGAAGCCTAATCATTTCATTCACCACCTGCAATAAGATATAAACAATGCTTGTTTACATTTGTTATAAGTTGACTCTATCACAGTGGGTGTCTGCCCTTGTGTTTACAAATAAGTAGGGGTTCAGTAAAGCATTATCCTGCGATTCAGTAAGCATCGTTACAGCTTCCGGGATTCATTATCTCAGTATCATTTTCAGTCATTGAGAAGAAGTGGACCAGAGTCCGACTTTCCCTGCTCAGAGACTTGCCTCACAACTCACCATTTGTGACTTGACACTGGTCCAGGAGGGATCGAAACGTCGCCAGAAGGATCCTATCCTAAGTGCACGTTTTTGGTGAGTTGTTCCAGCCACGGTATTGAAATAATAATAATAATAATAATAATAATAATAATAATAATAATAATAATAATAATAATAATAATAATAATAATAATAATAATAAATCTTATTTTCTACAAGCACATGATATAACTTATAGAGACCATAGCTGATATCAGTGACATACTATATAGAAAGCCCCTGGTTATGCAGAGCATTTCGGGCAAATTAGGTTAATTTTGTCCCCCAGGATGCAATCCACACCAGTCGACTAACACCCAAGTACCTACTGCTAGGTGAAAAGGGACAGGGACATTGTGAATTTTATTATCGTTACGAAGGAGGTGCTCCAGCTTGACTATTTCCAGACATTTATTGACAACTCTTCAGTGAGCGTCGGACTGGGACTGATTCCCAAAAGTCAGCGTTAATATTTGACCGATGGAAGCCGTCATTCATCGGGACAATGCCGACACGATGAACGTTCATGGATGCAAAGTGAACGGCTGAGGGCGCGACTCTTGTTGCGTTCGTTCATCGATTCTTCACCTGGCAACCTGATTTCACCTCTGAACACCTGAGATCGTCAGCATCAGGTCTGGCAAACAGATTTAAGGACCTAGAGTCCTTCACCTGCCCTTGATGCCGGCGTAGGGCTCTTGATCCGAAGAACTAGAGATATCCTCCATTTCCTTGGATTCAACTTTACTGCCTCCTGTTCACTCATAATGCACTGTGCTGAAGTGTTAATTAGAAGAGCTGAAGTGTCAATTAGAAGAGCTGAAGTGTTAATTAGAAGAGTTGAAGTGTCAATTAGAAGAGTTGAAGTGTTAATTAGAAGAGTTGAAGTGTTAATTAGAAGAGTTGAAGTGTTAATTAGAAGAGCTGAAGTGTTCATTAGAAGAGCTGAAGTGTCAATTAGAAAAGCTGAAGTGTTAATTAGAAGAGCTGAAGTGTTAATTAAAAGAGTTGAAGTGTTAATTAGAAGAGCTGAAGTGTCAATTAGAAGAGTTGAAGTGTCAATTAGAAGAGTTGAAGTGTTAATTAGAAGAGCTGAAGTGTCAATTAGAAGAGTTGAAGTGTTAATTAGAAAAGCTGAAGTGTTAATTAGAAGAGCTGAAGTGTCAATTAGAAAAGCTGAAGTGTTAATTAGAAGAGCTGAAGTGTTAATTAGAAAAGCTGAAGTGTTAATTAGAAGAGCTGAAGTGTCAATTAGAAAAGCTGAAGTGTCAATTAGAAGAGCTGAAGTGTCAATTAGAGACGCTGGAAGCCTAGATAATGACCTCACAAGGGTTCCCGAGGCGCTCGTTTGAGACACATCCGACCACAACTGACATGTCTCACAGCAACATGATTTTGCTGCCTGAATTACGATCTTAAAGGGGGACATCGCTTGGCACTGATATGTCCCCACGAGATCCAGCAGAGGCAGACCGTTCTTGAGAATATATCCAGCAGAGGCAGACCGTTCTTGAGAGTAAATCCAGCAGAGGCAGACCGTTCTTGAGAGTAAATACAGCAGAAGGAAGACCGTTCTTGGCATTAAATCCAGCAGAAAGATGATAACTTATGGGTGGATTATTAAGAAGACACCTGAGTCTTTGCCTTCATAAAAACAACTATGCAGGAATCAAATGCTATTTGCAGTCACAATAGATTCTGCAGTAACTCTGCAAATTGGTCAGAGGCCAGAGTCATTGTCCCTTGTTCCTCTTGGCTTGGACGAAATATTGTAGAATCGGCAATTATAAGACATAATATACGTCCATCTCTCTGTTCTTCCCTTCGTAAGATCAACTAACTCTCGTAGTGTTTTCTGAGTAGGTGAGTTGAGAACTCTCTGTTCCATGTCACTCTTTGTATTTTCAATTTGCTCATTCAGTTTCCTCTGGTGTTGTTCCATCTTGTGTCTTGCCTGATTCACCTGGTGTTGTTCCATCTTGAGTCTTGCCTGATTCACCTGGTGTTGTTCCATCTTGAGTCTTGCCTGATTCACCTGGTGTTGTTCCATCTTGAGTCTTGCCTGATTCACCTGGTGTTGTTCCATCTTGAGTCTTGCCTGATTCACCTGGTGTTGTTCCATCTTCAGTCTTGCCTGATTCACCTGGTGTTGTTCCATCTTGAGTCTTGCCTGATTCACCTGGTGTTGTTCCATCTTGTGTCTTGCCTGATTCACCTGGTGTTGTTCCATCTTGTGTCTTGCCTGATTCACCTGGTGTTGTTCCATCTTGTGTCTTGCCTGAGTCACCTAGTATTGTTCCATCTTGTGTCTTGCCTGAGTCACCTGGTGTTGTTCCATCTTGTGTCTTGCCTGAGTCACCTGGTGTTGTTCCAGCTTGTATCTTGCCTGAGTCACCTGCTGTTGTTCCATCTTGTGTCTTGCCTGAGTCACCTGGTGTTGTTCCATCTTGTGTCTTGCCTGATTCACCTGGTGTTGTTCCATCTTGTGTCTTGCCTGATTCACCTGGTGTTGTTCCATCTTGTGTCTTGCCTGATTCACCTGGTGTTGTTCCATCTTGTGTCTTGCCTGATTCACCTGGTGTTGTTCCATCTTGTGTCTTGCCTGAGTCACCTGGTGTTGTTCCATCTTGTGTCTTGCCTGAGTCACCTGGTGTTGTTCCATCTTGTGTCTTGCCTGAGTCACCTGGTGTTGTTCCATCTTGTGTCTTGCCTGATTCACCTGGTGTTGTTCCATCTTGTGTCTTGCCTGAGTCACCTGGTGTTGTTCCATCTTGTGTCTTGCCTGAGTCACCTGGTGTTGTTCCATCTTGTGTCTTGCCTGATTCACCTGGTGTTGTTCCATCTTGTGTCTTGCCTGAGTCACCTGATGTTGTTCCATCTTGTGTCTAGCCTGAGTCACCTGGTGTTGTTCCATCTTGTGTCTTGCCTGATTCACCTGGTGTTGTTCTATCTTGTGTCTTGCCTGAGTCACCTGGTTTTGTTCCATCTTGTGTCTTGCCTGATTCACCTGGTGTTGTTCCATCTTGTGTCTTGCCTGAGTCACCTGGTGTTGTTCCATCTTGTGTCTTGCCTGATTCACCTGGTGTTGTTCCATCTTGTGTCTTGCCTGAGTCACCTGGTGTTGTTCCATCTTGTGTCTTGCCTGATTCACCTGGTGTTGTTCCATCTTGTGTCTTGCCTGATTCACTTGGTGTTGTTCCATTTTGTGTCTTGCCTGATTCACCTGGTGTTGTTCCATCTTGTGTCTTGCCTGATTCACCTGGTGTTGTTCCATCTTGTGTCTTGCCTGATTCACCTGGTGTTGTTCCATCTTGAGTCTTGCCTGATTCACCTGGTGTTGTTCCATCTTGTGTCTTGCCTGATTCACCTGGTGTTGTTCCATCTTGTGTCTTGCCTGATTCACCTGGTGTTGTTCCATCTTGTGTCTTGCCTGATTCACCTGGTGTTGTTCCATCTTGTGTCTTGCCTGATTCACCTGGTGTTGTTCCATCTTGTGTCTTGCCTGATTCACCTGGTGTTGTTCCATCTTGTGTCTTGCCTGATTCACCTGGTGTTGTTCCATCTTGTATCTTGCCTGATTCACCTGGTGTTGTTCCATCTTGTGTCTTGCCTGAGTCACCTGGTGTTGTTCCATCTTGTGTCTTGCCTGAGTCACCTGGTGTTGTTCCATCTTGTGTCTTGCCTCATTCACCTGGTGTTGTTCCATCTTCTCTTTCTTGTTCATTGTTCCCACTGTTATTACTCAGCTATTACTCAGGTGTTGTGAGTAAAAAACACACGTGCTTCACTTTTTTATCTTTAGTGCCGAAACGTTTCGCCTACACGAGAGACTTCATCAGTAGAATGCAGACGAATTTAACACTGGAGGCAGCAGAAGTAGTTTTAGGGTGCCCAGAGGAGCCAGTTATTCAGGCGAAACGTTTCATCAAAAAAGATACCCACTTGCTGTGCACGTTTCTGATTCGTCAATTTATCGGTACTGTGTACCATTAGTAATGTCATGGTGTAGTTTGTTGGGATCTTCGCTCAAACAGATACTGGTGTACTACACAAAGTTTCGACCTGGGGCACTACACGAAGTTTCGACCTGGGGCACTACACGAAGTTTCGACCTGGGGTACTACACGAAGTTTCGACCTGGGGTACTACACGAAGCTTTGACCTGGGGCAATACACGAAGTTTCGACCTGGGGCACTACACGAAGTTTCGACCTGGGGCAATACACGAAGTTTCGACCTGGGGCACTACACGAAGTTTCGACCTGGGGTACTACACGAAGCTTTGACCTGGGGCAATACACGAAGTTTCGACCTGGGGCACTACACGAAGTTTCGACCTGGGGCACTACACGAAGTTTCGACCTGGGGCACTACACGAAGTTTCGACCTGGGGTACTACACGAAGTTTCGACCTGGGGTACTACACGAAGTTTTGACCTGGGGCAATACACGATGTTTCGACCTGGGGTACTACACGAAGTTTCGACCTGGGGTACTACACGAAGTTTCGACCTGTGGCACTACACGAAGTTTCGACCTGGGGTACTACACAAAGTTTCGACCTGGTGTACTACACGAAGTTTCGACCTGGGGTACTACACGAAGTTTCGACCTGGGGTACTACACGAAGTTTCGACCTGGGGTACTACAAGAAGTTTCGACCTGGGGACTACACGAAGTTTCGACCTGGGGTACTACACGAAGTTTCGACCTGGGGTACTACACGAAGTTTCGACCTGGGGTACTACACGAAGTTTCGACCTGGGGTACTACACGAAGTTTCGACCTGGGGTACTACACGAAGTTTCGACCTGGGGTACTACACGAAGTTTCGACCTGGGGTACTACACGAAGTTTGACCTGGGGTACTACACGAAGTTTCGACCTGGGGCACTACACGAAGTTTCGACCTGGGGTACTACACGAAGTTTCGACCTGGGGCACTACACGAAGTTTCGACCTGGGGAACTACACGAAGTTTCGACCTGTGGCACTACACGAAGTTTCGACCTGTGGCACTACACGAAGTTTCGACCTGGGGCACTACACGAAGTTTCGACCTGTGGAACTACACGAAGTTTCGACCTGGGGTAATACACGAAGTTTCGACCTGGGTACTACACGAAGTTTCGACCTGGGGCACTACACGAAGTTTCGACCTGTGGAACTACACGAAGTTTCGACCTGGGGTATACACGAAGTTTCGACCTGGGGTACTACACGAAGTTTGACCTGTGGCATACACGAAGTTTCGACCTGGGGTACTACACGAAGTTTCGACCTGGGGTACTACACGAAGTTTCGACCTGGGGTACTACACGAAGTTTCGACCTGGGGCATACACGAAGTTTCGACCTGGGGTACTACACGAAGTTTCGACCTGGGGTACTACACGAAGTTTCGACCTGGGGTACTACACGAAGTTTCGACCTGGGGTACTACACGAAGTTTCGACCTGGGGTACTACACGAAGTTTCGACCTGGGGCACTACACGAAGTTTCGACCTGGGGTACTACACGAAGTTTCGACCTGGGGTACTACACGAAGTTTCGACCTGGGGCACTACACGAAGTTTCGACCTGGGGTACTACACGAAGTTTCGACCTGGGGTACTACACGAAGTTTCGACCTGGGGCACTACACGAAGTTTCGACCTGGGGTACTACACGAAGTTTCGACCTGGGGTACTACACGAAGTTTCGGCCTGGGGTAGTGAATTAGTTGGTTAACTGGGCATAGAGTCTGTATTACATGTATGGTGTATACCATACATGTAATGAAAAAAATTTAACACATGTGCAACATCTGGGTTTCTTTATTGTAGACGTTTCGCCCTCCAGTGGCTTTATCAATATAGATTCAAAGACGTAATTGGTAGACAGTAGAAGTGAATACAGAAAGATGAGATAATCAGTCCCTCTTCTCGTATTCACTTCTACTGTCTACCAATTACGTCTTTGAATCTATATTGATATAGCCACTGGAGGGCGAAACGTCTACAATAAAGAAACCCAGATGTTGCACATGTGTCTAATTCCTCATAGAGGCTGTCACCTACACGAGGGTCATTAAGGCTGCAGGTCACCTGCTCACCACCAGTCAAGAATATTTTAATTCCTTAAGAACGATTTAACTTAATCTCTCAGTGTATATACACTAACATACACCTATCATAGTATATACACTGACATACACCTCCCTGTGTATATACACTGACATATACCTCCCAGTGTATATACACTGACATACACCTCCCAGTGTATATACACTGACATACCTCCCAGTGTATATACACTGTCATACACCTCTCAGTGTATATACACTGACATACACCTCCCTGTGTATATACACTGACATACACCTCCCAGTGTATATACACTGACATACACCTCCCAGTGTATATACACTGACATACCTCCCAGTGTATATACACTGTCATACACCTCTCAGTGTATATACACTGACATACATCTCCTAGTGTATATACACTGACATACACCTCCCAGTGTATATACACTGACATACCTCTCAGTGTATATACACTGTCATACACCTCTCAGTGTATATACACTGACATACACCTCCCAGTGTATATACACTGACATAACTCCCAGTGTATATACACTGTCATACACCTCTCAGTGTATATACACTGACATACACCTCCCAGTGTATATACACTGACATACACCTCCCAGTGTATATACACTGACATACCTCCCAGTGTATATACACTGTCATACACCTCTCAGTGTATATACACTGACATACACCTCTCAGTGTATATACACTGACATAACTCCCAGTGTATATACACTGTCATACACATCTCGGTGTATATATCTTAGTGTTGAATGACAATATATTTGCTTTATAATAGGGATGAGACTATACACAGTCCTCACACAGGAGATAGAAACTTATGACGACGTTTCGATCCAAAATGTGACTAGTTAATGGTCCAAATCGGACCGAAACGTCGCCATAATCTTCTCTCTCCTATTTTCGGGCTGATAAGTAAGACACATAGGCAACAGTTAGGCATCTTTATTCCGAAACGTGTTGCCTACACAGTAGGCTTCTTGTGCGGGTTATTTGTGTATTGTTCCAGTCACGGTACTGTGCTTCTTGATGAGGCTATGAGGTGGGCGAAACATCGGACCTTGTGTGAAACCCTTTTTTTTTTAACCAAAACGTTGCAAGGCTCCATCAGCCGTTATGAGTTTTTCATGTATTTCTTAATAGAGATTTATTCAATTATAACTTGATAAAGCTCTACGTAGAGCGAAACATTGATAAAGCTCTACGTAGAGCGAAACATTGATAAAGCTCTACGTAGAGCGAAACGTTGATAAAGCTCTACGTAGAGCGAAACATTGATAAAGCTCTACGTAGAGCGAAACATTGATAAAGCTCTACGTAGAGCGAAACGTTGATAAAGCTCTACGTAGAGCGAAACATTGATAAAGCTTTACGTAGAGTGAAACATTGATAAAGCTCTACTTAGAACGAAACATTGATAAAGCTCTACGTAGAGCGAAACATTGATAAAGCTCTACGTAGAGCGAAACATTGTCTCAACATAAGGTTGCTCTGCAGCTCGCCTCTCTCCTCCACACATTTTATCCCTAGAAATTAGAAACCCATTTACAAGGCAGAAAGCTTCTAGATCTGAACTTTTACCCCATGCTTGACGAAGTCTCAAAACACCCATTAAAATCAATAGAATTCTCCACTGAAGGGGTTAGGGGAATTTCAGTGGGGTGAAATAAATGGGATTAAGTCAGGAATATCTGAGAGAGTAAGAGCTAAGGAAAGGGGTAGCAATAATGTTGAAGGATCAGTTATGGAAGGAGAAGAGGGAATATAAATGTGTAAATTCAAGGATTATGTGGATTTAAATAAGGGTCGGATGCGAAAAGTGGGTCATAATAAGTGTTTATGCACCTGGAGAAGAGAGGAGTGTAGAGGAGAGAGAGAGAGAGAGAGAGAGAGAGAGAGAGAGAGAGAGAGAGAGAGAGAGAGAGAGAGAGAGAGAGAGAGAGAGAGAGAGAGAGAGAGAGAGAGAGAGAGATTTGGAGATGAGAGAGTAATTGTGGTAGGGGACCTAAATGCTAAAGTAGGAGAAACATGTAGAGAGGGTGTGGTAGGTAAGTTTGGGGTGCCAGGTGTAAATGATAATGGGAGCCCTTTGATTGAACTTTGTATAGAAAGGGGTTTTGTTATAGGTAACACATATTTTAAGAAAAAGAGGATATATAAGTATACAAGGTATGATGTAGAGCGTAATGACAGTAGTTTGTTGGACTATGTATTGGTAGATAAAAGACTGTTGAGTAGACTTCGGGATGTACATGTTTATAGAGAGGCCACAGATATATCAGATCCCTTTTTAGTTGTAGCTACAGTGAGAGTAAAAGGTAGATGGGGTACAAGGAAAATAGAAGGAGCAAGTAAGAGAGAGGTGAAGGTTTATAAACTAAAGGAGGAGGCAGTTAGGGTAAGATATAAACAACTATTGGAGGATAGATGGGTTAGTGAGAGTGTAGGCAACGAGGTTGAAAAAGTAGAGGTAGATATAAAAATGTAGTGTTAGAGTGTTCAGCAGAAGTTTGTGGTTACAGGAAAGTGGGTGCGGGAGGGAAGAGCGATTGGTGGAATGATGAGGACAAGAGAGTAGTAAAAAAAACGTTAGTATATGAGAGATTTTTACAAAATATATGAGGTTAAAAGAGTGGTGAATGAATGTGAAAGGAGAGCAAATGAGAGAGGAGGTTACTGAAAGTATTATCCAGTGGGCTGAGGAGAGGTTGTTGAAGTGGTTCGGAATGACACTGACTTTGAGAGCGTATAAATCTGCAGTGGAAGGAAGGAAGGAAAGAAGGAAGGCGGGGTAGGGGTCGGCCTAGGAAAGGTTGGAGAGAGGGGATAAGAGAGGTTTTGTGTGCGAGGGGCTTGGACTTCCAGCATGCGTGCGTGAGCGTGTTAGATAGGAGCGAGTGGAGGCAAATGGTTTTTATGCTTTGACGTGCTGTTGGAGTGTGAGCAAGGTAACATTTATGAAGGGATTCAGGGAAACCGGCAGGGAGGACATGAGTCCTGGAGATGGGAAGTACAGTGCCGGCACTCTGAAGGAGGGGTGTTAATGTTGCAGTTTTGTAGCTGTAGTGTAAAGCACCCCTCTGTCAAGACAGTGATGAAGTGAATGATGATGAAAGTGTTTCTTCTCTTCCGGGGAAAAAAACCAGCCGATGTGTTAAAAATACTAATTTAAATTAATAATTTTCGACCAAAAAAAAACACAATATCAATAAAAAACTAAAAATATTTATAGGAGAATTAAAAAAAAAATCTTGAAAATGTTTTGGGAAATTATCTGAAGATAAAGAAAATAAAAGACAAATGATTCATCATTCCTCTGGTAAACAAGTGATGATTCTTGCTTAGACAAAAACAATCATCAGAATTATGATGGTGTTGGGAAGACTTTCTAATGATGAGTGACTTGTAATTTGTCTTCTAGAGAGAGATTAGATTGTTTGTCTGTCTGTTGTGTGTGATTGTGATGTCTGTTTGTTGGTACGTGCGTGATTGTGGTGTCTGATTGTATGTTGTGTGTGATTGTGATTGCTTGTTTGTGTGTTATTGTGAGGTCTATCTGTTTGTGTGATTGTGATATCTATATGTATGGTGTGTGTGTGTTAGTTACCATTTTGTCCTAGGCACATGTCGATTAGACACTAGGCCTGTTGTATGTATGTGTGTATGTGTGTGTGTGTGTGTGTGTGTGTGTGTGTGTGTGTGTGTAACGAAACACTTCGAAATGTTTCGGCCCCGCCGGGAATTGAACCCGGCCCTCCGTGCGTGAAGCAAGAGCGCTAGCCACCATGCCATCGGGGTGTGTGTGTGTGTGTGTGTGTGTGTGTGTGTGTGTGTGTGTGTGTGTGTGTGTGTTTATAGCAATCTATTTCTTCCATCCCGTATTATCCTTTTCTTTATATCGTCTAGTTTTTTTTTGCCTCTTCATTCCTTCTTTTTATCAATGCTCATCACTTGTCTCTCACATTACTTGCGTCTTTACCTATTCCCGTTTCTTTGTTATTCCCATATACACATCACTTTACAATCCGGATTTTCACTCTTCTCAGTCCCTCTCTCCCTTATTTTACCTCCCTCTGTCATCCTACCTTTTTCATCCACTCTCTCCCTTCCTATTTCTTCCTTTTTACCCTTCTCTTTTGCTCCATTCTTCCTCCCTTTCTCCCTTGTTTTGGCTCCGCCGGATCATCCACCCTCCCTTACCTCTCTGGCTATGTCATTCACTACTTTTTTTCCCCACTTTTTTTCCTCTTCCCTCTCCATGCCGTCATTCTTTGTCCACTGTTCATCCCTTTCTCTTTCATTCGTCTTCTCTTTCACATCTCTTCCAGTCTCTTTTCTCCTACCCCTTCCCCGCTCTCTTCTCCTTCTCACCGCTTTCCTCTCCTCTCCTCTTCCTGACGAAGCAGAGGTAAGAGTATTAACACTCAACTCTAGAAGTGGACCACTGTAACAAATCAGTATGAAACTCGGGTTCGAAACTCGCCAGAGTATTGCCACATACACACACTCACATACACACACACATGCACACACTCACATACACACACACATGCACACACTCACATACACACACACATGCACACACTCACATACACACACACTCTCAGTCACAGAGTTGTCAGGAAGTGGAACAATTTGGAGAGTGATGTAGTGGAGGCAGGATCCATATGTAGCTTTAAGAGAGGTACAATAAAGCTCTTGGGGCAGGGAGAGAGTGGACCTAGTAGCGTCCAGCGAAGAGGTGGGCCCAGGAGCTGTGAATCGAGTAAATAGGTCCTTACAAACACACACACACACACACACACACACAGAACCTCCATCATGAATTGCATTTCTGAATCCTTGACTAATGTTACTCACAATGAATCAGTTCCACCATGGTGGGTAACAGCCGTGCCTGACGTAGTGAGTGTCATCTCATTACACCAGTGAACATTAATATTCCAGGACGTAAACAGTGTTTGCAACGGAACACGGGAGGTCTTAACGCACGCCGTTTGTCTTCCCCGATGATCTTCAGGCTCTGTTTGTTCCCGAAGATAAACCTTAACAATGGTCCCTTCCATCGCTGGAGAACCACTGTCCTACGTCTTGAGATCATAGTCTTGTTGGAGAACCACTATCCTGCGTCTTCTGGTAGTAATCTTGTTGGAGAACCATTATTCTGCGTCTTCTGGTAGTAGTCTTGTTGGAGAACCACTGTCCTACGTCTTGTGGTCGTAGTCTTGTTGGAGAACTACTGTGCTACGTCTTGTGGTCGTAGTCTCGTTGAAAAAAAACAGGATCTTTGTCTCATGGTCATACCATCGGTGAGAGAACCACGATCTTCGTCTTGTGGTCACCGTCCCGCTGAGAGAACCATGGCCTTCGTGGTCATGGCCTCATCAACTATGGTAGGAAACAACAGGGAGCACATGAGACAGATAATGGAGGACCCTCCGTGTTGGCTGGTATCTCTGAGGGCCAGGCACTACCGCCAGCCGTGACTTTATTGTGTATTGTGTATTGGAATCCTGGCAGTGTCAGTGGTCTTGCCTGCTGTTGTAATTCCCCTGCTTTAGCGACCCTAGTGAATACAACACCGGCTGGGGGCTAGGGGAAGAGGTCTTGCTGATTTAGTTGGGGGCTGCAGCTTCAGTCTTCTGTAGACTTGGGGCTACTGGGGTTGATCTGCACTATGTATTTCTCTCACACGCTGGAGAGCTTCTTATTCAAACGTTCCTCAGTCCCGTGTTCTCTCCTGATGAAGAGGAATGAGGATGTAAGAAGATAGGATTGTGGATAGTGAAACATTGGTGAATAAGACACATGTGCCACACTAGGTATCTTTACTGATGAAACATATCGCCTGCGCTGCAGACTTCATCAAGAAGTATTGCAATCTTCGAAACAGTAGACGGCATGGCGAGGTAGTTTGAGATAATCAGTGGAAGAGATAAATAGTGGAAGAGAATCGGTCTCCACGATGGTGAACTTGTTTCTCCTCTGTGTGGTTGCGTTTCGCCCAAGTGCCACGGCCGCTCTGGCATCACCCACGATGCCGGTACCTCGATGTCACCTTCAGCCAGGTGACGTACGTCCTACTCTGTCTTATTCACCTCAAGGTTAAGAGCTCTGGCGACCTCCTCTATTCAAGGTAACAAAGATAAAGAGCATATCCTCCATAAGACACTCAATGCGGGTTATGGCATTTTGCTATGAAGAAGTTTTTATTGTGGTCCACAGGACTGCTGTCGGGTACCCCTACCTTCACGAGCCCTGAGACTCAGGTGTCTTGCCCTATTCTCGTCATTCTAGTTTGCCCGAGAGGCCTTGCACACTAGTGGCTTTGTTTGGTGCCTATCAGTGTTTTAATACATGTAAACTACATTATTTTGTACCATAAAAAAAATTGTATTTAGAGTGAGCCGATTTTTCTGATTGGCTAGTCTGAGTGTTTTTCCTGCCGAATAATTAGCAACAATCCCTTTACCCACGGTTCAGAAATGCATCAAGTGTTTAGTGGAGAACAGATCGATTCCCCAAAAAGTCCGTGCGCTGAGTGAGCCATACGGATTTAGCGCTTCACCTAAGGGAAATGAGTAGATATCCACTTGCCAACTACATTAAAATTAAGTGAATCTTACGGACTCGTGTGTGAGACCTGCAAGTCTCAGGCAACAGTTTCTTTCTTCCTTCTGGCTTAAGAATAGTGCCTGACTCCCAGTATTCCATGACACTCTTACTCAGGCTCCCAGTACCCCCGTGGCAATCTTAGTCTGACTTCTAGTACCCCTGACAATATTAGTCTGACTTCCAGTACCCCTGACAATCTTAGTCTGGCTTCCAGTACCCCTGACAATCTTAGTCTGGCTTCCAGTACCCCTGACAACCTTAGTCTGGCTTCCAGTACCCCTGACAATCTTAGTCTGGCTTCCAGTACCCCTGACAATCTTAGTCTGGCTTCCAGTACCCCTGACAATCTTAGTCTGGCTTCCAGTACCCCTGACAACCTTAGTCTGGCTTCCAGTACACATGACAATCTTAGCCTGGCTTCCAGTACCCCTGACAATCTTAGTCTGGCTTCCAGTACCCCTGACAATCTTAGTCTGGCTTCCAGTACCCCTGACAACCTTAGTCTGGCTTCCAGTACCCCTGACAACCTTAGTCTGGCTTCCAGTACCTCTGACAATCTTAGTCTGGCTTCCAGTACCCCTGACAATCTTAGTCTTGCTTCCAGTACCCCTGACCATCTTAGTCTGGCTTCCAGTACCCCTGACAATCTTAGTCTGGCTTCCAGTACCCCTGACAATCTTAGTCTGGCTTCCAGTACCCCTGACAACCTTAGTCTGGCTTCCAGTACCCCTGACAACCTTAGTCTGGCTTCCAGTACCCCTGACAATCTTAGTCTGGCTTCCAGTACCCCTGACAATCTTAGTCTGGCTTACAGTACCCCTGACAACCTTAGTCTGGCTTCCAGTACACATGACAATCTTAGCCTGGCTTCCAGTACCCCTGACAATCTTAGTCTGGCTTCCAGTACCCCTGACAATCTTAGTCTGGCTTCCAGTACCCCTGACAACCTTAGTCTGGCTTCCAGTACCCCTGACAACCTTAGTCTGGCTTCCAGTACACATGACAATCTTAGCCTGGCTTCCAGTACCCCTGACAATCTTAGTCTGGCTTCCAGTACCCCTGACAATCTTAGTCTGGCTTCCAGTACCCCTGACAACCTTAGTCTGGCTTCCAGTACCCCTGACAACCTTAGTCTGGCTTCCAGTACCTCTGACAATCTTAGTCTGGCTTCCAGTACCCCTGACAATCTTAGTCTTGCTTCCAGTACCCCTGACAATCTTAGTCTGGCTTCCAGTACCCCTGACAATCTTAGTCTGGCTTCCAGTACCCCTGACAATCTTAGTCTGGCTTCCAGTACCCCTGACAACCTTAGTCTGGCTTCCAGTACCCCTGACAACCTTAGTCTGGCTTCCAGTACATCTGACAATCTTAGTCTGGCTTCCAGTACCCCTGACAATCTTAGTCTGGCTTCCAGTACCCCTGACAATCTTAGTCTGGCTTCCAGTACCCCTGACAACCTTAGTCTGGATTCCAGTACCTCTGACAATCTTAGTCTGGCTTCCAGTATCTCTGACAATCTTAGTCTGGCTTCCAGTACCCCTGACAATCTTAGTCTTGCTTCCAGTACCCCTGACAATCTTAGTCTGGCTTTCAGTACCCCTGACAATCTTAGTCTGGCTTCCAGTACCCCTGACAACCTTAGTCTGGCTTCCAGTACACATGACAATCTTAGCCTGGCTTCCAGTACCCCTGACAACCTTAGTCTGGCTTCCAGTACCCTGACAATCTTAGTCTGGCTTCCAGTACCCTGACAACCTTAGTCTGGCTTCCAGTACCCTGAGAACCTTAGTCTGGCTTCCAGTACCTGACAATCTTAGTCTGGCTTCCAGTACCCCTGACAATCTTAGTCTGCTTCCAGTACCCCTGACAATCTTAGTCTGGCTTCCAGTATCCCTGACAATCTTAGTCTGGCTTCCAGTACCCTGACAATCTTAGTCTGGCTTCCAGTACCCTGACAACCTTAGTCTGGCTTCCAGTACCTCTGACAATCTTAGTCTGGCTTCCAGTATCTCTGACAATCTTAGTCTGGCTTCCAGTACCCCTGACAATCTTAGTCTTGCTTCCAGTACCCCTGACAATCTTAGTCTGGCTTCCAGTACCCCTGACAACCTTAGTCTGGCTTCCAGTACCCATGACAACCTTAGTCTGGCTTCCAGTACCCATGACAATCTTAGTCTGGCTTCCAGTACCCCTGACAACCTTAGTCTGGCTTCCAGTACACATGACAATCTTAGCCTGGCTTCCAGTACCCCTGACAATCTTAGTCTGGCTTCCAGTACCCCGGACAATCTTAGTCTGGCTTCCAGTACCCCTGACAATCTTAGTCTGGCTTCCAGTACCCCTGACAACCTTAGTCTGGCTTCCAGTACCCCTGACAACCTTAGTCTGGCTTCCAGTACCTATGACAAGCTTAGTCTGGCTTCCAGTACCCCTGACAATCTTAGTCTTGCTTCCAGTACCCCTGACAATCTTAGTCTGGCTTCCAGTACCCCTGACAACCTTAGTCTGGCTTCCAGTACCTCTGACAATCTTAGTCTGGCTTCCAGTATCTCTGACAATCTTAGTCTGGCTTCCAGTACCCCTGACAATCTTAGTCTTGCTTCCAGTACCCCTGACAATCTTAGTCTGGCTTCCAGTACCCCTGACAACCTTAGTCTGGCTTCCAGTACCCATGACAACCTTAGTCTGGCTTCCAGTACCCATGACAATCTTAGCCTGGCTTCCAGTACCTCTGACAATCTTAGCCTGGCTTCCAGTACCTGTGACAATCTTAGTCTGGCTTCCAGTACCTCTGACAATCTTAGTCTGGCTTCCAGTACCCCTGACAATCTTAGCCTGGCTTCCAGTACTCCTGACAATCTTAGTCTGGCTTCCAGTACTTATAGATTACTTGTAGTTGGTTTCTGAGGTCCCCGCCCCGCGGAACCGGTCTCAGACCAGGCCTCCTGATTGCTAGCCTGATCGACCAGGCTGCTGGTGTCAACAGCACGCAAACCAACGTATGCACCACAGACTGGCTGATGAAGGAGTGTTTTGAGGAATTTGTCAACTGCCCTCTACAAGACAGTCAAGAGTTAGTTGGTAATTTTCCTTACGCATGATGGGAGGGTGTTGAGTCTTGGCCCCTTTACACTTATTGAGTGGTCTCTTAGTGTATTCATGGCGCGCCTGCTTTTCATTGGGGTAATTTGTTAAGCTTCTTGCTTTTATATGGAGTGATTTCAGTATTCCGGTTTGGAACCAATTCCTCCAGAATTTTCCAGGTGTAAATTATGATGTATCTTTCTCACCTACGTCTCCAGTAATTCAAGAGCTTATCTGAATTTATACCTGCTGGGCATCTCTTGTTTTGAAAGTTCTGGTTATCCAGCCTATAATTTTCTTTGTGGCTGTGACAATAACATTGTTGTGATCCTAGAATGTGAGATCTCACATTATTACTCCCAGGTTTCTCCCTCTGAACTTCTGCTCTAATAAGTGCTTCGAGTTTGTCTTGTAAACTGTATTAGTCTTCACTGCCACAATTTTTCCATAGCAGAGTAACTGAAATTTGTCCTCAATAAAGATCATATTGTCGTCAGAAGTGCAACTGGAAGCCCTTGTATATATTAGCCTGGACGCTTTGCTGTGTCTTCTAAGAATGCCAGTCTTATACATATTCTAGTATGATTTGCGAAGGATGGCACGGTGTTAGTATCTGTCTGTGTTGGATGTATGAATGAGTAAGAGAAATGAGGTAGAGCAATATGCTTTGAGGAATAGAGCTTAATCCAGTTGTCAGTGCCACAAACAGTCCGGCTCTTAGTGCCACTGGCAAACTTAGTCATACAGCAAATCACTCGGGCACAACTCTGGCTCAGCAGTGAAACACAGCAGTGTCTCTACACCTATTGCTAGACATAACGAGGGCAAGTTCCTGGGCCTTCACCTTGACAGCAGCCTGAAATTCAGCACCCATATCCAACACATAACAAAGAAAGTGTCCAAAACTGTGGGGATCCTCTCTAAGATACGGTATTATGTACCACAATCAGCCCTACTCACACTATACTACTCACTCATCTATCCCTACCTCACATATGCCATTTGTGCATGGGGATCAACAGCAATTACCCACCTAAAGCCAATAATAACCCAACAAAAAGCCGCAGTAAGAATTATCACACAATCCAACGCTAGGCAGCACACCCCCCCACTCTTCAAAGACCTAAACCTACTCACTGTTCAGAACATCCATACTTACTACTCTGCTATCTACATTTATAGAACCATTAATTCCAACTTTAACCCTGAGCTAAAACACTTTCTTGACAGTTGTGACAGGACCCATAGACATAATACCAGACATAAACATCTCTTTGACATTCCCCGTGTCCGACTAAATCTATACAAAAATTCAATGCGCATAAAAGGGCCTAAAATCTGGAACTCCCTGCCTGAAAACTCTAGAACTGCAGACACAACCTCCATTTTCAAAAGCACCGTTAAAAACATCTTATCTCACTTACGCACCCAACCGGTAGTTAACCATACGAAAACTACTTTATCTTGCACATATCCACAGCAAAATACACTTATTGATATCTGTGATTCTCCTTAATTTGCACATTACTAACCACAGCAAAATACACTTATTGATATCTGTGATTCCCTTAATTTGCACAGTTCCAACCAAAATTCTAATACAACTATTGCTCCATAATACTTAAGCTAGTCATAAGTTTGCCTAAGATACTCCAATATAGAATCTATATTATGCCAATATATCACCTTTATCATTAATATATAAACTAATTGCTAACTTTTATACTAATTGTTAAATTCTCAATGTTTAAATTCCAGTACCTAAATTTTGTAAACCTAACCTTACAATCTGTATATCCATTGTATAGCTATTGAGTAAGACCTATCATAAGACTGCCTGAAAAGCCTAGGCATACCTAGGCATATTATTGGCCATCTTGTAATATCAACTTTAATGTATAACTATAAGTACCCCCCACCTTGTATTACATTAAATAAAGGATTTGAATTTGAATTTGAATTTGAATGTTAATATGGTGTAGACGCTAGTCCCTCCCCCACAAACACACTGCCACATGCATCTCTTACACACTGCAACATGCATCTTATACACACTGCCACATACATCTCCCACACACTGCCACATGCATCTCCTACACACTGCAACATGCATCTCCAACACATTGCCACATGCATCTCCCACACACTGCCCCATGCATCTCCTACACAATGCCACATGCATCTCCTACACACTGTCCCATGCATCTCCTACATACTGCCACATGCATCTCCCACACACTGCCACATGCATCTCCTACACACTGCCCCATGCATCTCCTACACACTGCAACATGCATCTCCAACACATTGCCACATACATCTCCCACACACTGCCCCATGTATCTCCTACACACTGCCACATACATCCCCTACACACTGCCACATACATCTCCCACACACTGCCACATACATCTCCTACACACTGCCACATACATCTCCCACACACTGCCACATACATCTCCTACACACTGCCACATACATCTCCTACACACTGCCACATACATCTCCTTCACACTGCCACATGCATCTCCCACACACTGCCACATACATCTCCTTCACACTGCCACATGCATCTCCCACACACTGCCACATACATCTCCCACACACTGCCACATGCATCTCCTACACACTGCAACATGCATCTCCTACACAGTGCCACATACATATCCTACACACTGCCACATGCATCTCCCACACACTGCAACATGCATCTCCTTCACACTGCCACATGCATCTCCTACACACTGCCACATACATCTCCTTCACACTACCACATGCATCTCCTACACACTGCCACATACATCTCCTTCACACTGCCACATGCATCTCCCACACACTGCCACATACATCTCCTTCACACTGCTACATGCATCTCCTACACACTGCCACATACATCTCCTACACACTGCCACATGCATCTCCCACACACTGCAACATACATATCCTACACACTGCCACATGCATCTCCCACACAGTGCCCCATGCATCTCCTACACACTGCCACATGCATCTCCTACACACTGCTCCATGCATCTCCTACACACTGCCACATGCATCTCCCACACACTGCCATATGCATCTCCTACACACTGCCCCATGCATCTCCTACACACTGCAACATGCATCTCCAACACATTGCCACATACATCTCCCACACACTGCCCCATGCATCTCCTACACACTGCCACATACATCTCCTACACACTGCTACATACATCTCCCACACACTGCCACATACATCTCCTACACACTGTCACATACATCTCCCACACACTGCCACATACATATCCTTCACACTGCCACATACATCTCCTACACACTGCCACATACATCTCCTTCACACTGCCACATGCATCTCCCACACACTGCCACATACATCTCCTTCACACTGTCACATGCATCTCCCACACACTGCCACATACATCTCCCACACACTGCCACATGCATCTCCTACACACTGCAACATGCATCTCCTACACAGTGCCACATGCATCTCCTACACACTGCAACATGCATCTCCTACACAGTGCCACATACATCTCCTACACACTGCCACATGCATCTCCCACACACTGCAACATGCATCTCCTTCACACTGCCACATGCATCTCCTTCACACTGCCACATGCATCTCCTACACACTGCCACATACATCTCCTTCACACTGCCACATGCATCTCCTACACACTGCCAAATACATCTCCTTCACACTGCCACATGCATCTCCCACACACTGCCACATACATCTCCTTCACACTGCCACATGCATCTCCTACACACTGCCACATACATCTCCTACACACTGCCACATGCATCTCCCACACACTGCAACATACATCTCCTACACACTGCCACATGCATCTCCCACACACTGCCCCATGCATCTCCTACACACTGCCCCATGCATCTCCTTCACACTGTCACATGCATCTCCCACACACTGCCACATACATCTCCCACACACTGCCACATGCATCTCCTACACACTGCAACATGCATCTCCTCACAGTGCCACATACATCTCCTACACACTGCCACATGCATCTCCACACACTGCAACATGCATCTCTTCACACTGCCACATGCATCTCCTTCACACTGCCACATGCATCTCCTACACACTGCCACATGCATCTCCTCACACTGCCACATGCATCTCACATCCACTACATACGTCATGCATCTCCCACACACTGCCACATCATTCCCACAACTGCCACATGCATTCCTACACACTGCAACATGCATCTCCTACACAGTGCCACATACATTCCTACACACTGCCACATGCATCTCCACACACTGCAACATGCATCTCCTTCACACTGCCACATGCATCTCCTACACACTGCCATCATCACATGCATCTCCTTCACACTACCACATGCATCTCCTACACACTGCCAATACATCTCCTTCACACTGCCACTGCATCTCACACACTGCCACATACATTCTCACACTGCCTACATGCATCTCCTACACACTGCCACATACATCTCCTACACACTGCCACATGCATCTCCACACACTGCAACATACATTCCTACACACTGCCACATGCATCTCCACTCTCATCCTACACACTGCCAACATGCATCTCCTACACACTGCCCATGCATCTCCTACACACTGCCACATGCATCTCCCACACACTGCCACATGCATCTCCTACACACTGCCCATGCATCTCCTACACACTGCAACATGCATCTCCTACACACTGCCACATACATCTCCACACACTGCCACATGCATTCCCACACACTGACACATGATCCACACACTGACACATACATTTCCACACACTGACACATACATCTCCTACACACTGCCACATGCATCTCTGCACACTGCCACACATTTCCACACACTGCCACATACATCTCTACACACTGCCACTAGCTTCTCCACACACTGCCACATACATCTCCTACACTGCCACATGTATCTACACTGCCCATACACTCCACACACTGCATATACATCTCCTACACACTGCAACATGCATCTCAAGCACTAAACATGCATCTCCACACACTGACACACATCTCTACACACTGCCACCATCTCCTACACACTGCCACATACATCTCACACACTGCCCCATGCATCTCCTACACACTGCAACATGCATCTCCCACACGCTGCAACATGCATCTCCTACACACACTGCAACATGCATCTACTCACACACCTGCAACCATGCATCTCCACACACTGCAACATGCATCTTCTACACACCAACATACATCTCCCACACACTGGCGCATACATTTCACACACTGAAGAACGCACTGTGTAATCACACAGTACCTGCGTGTCTGGTCAGCAGTACACACACCGCGCGCGCGCAGATCAGTCACAGGGATGTTAGAGTATTTCTTCAGTCATGAATTGTCGGGAAGTGGAACAGTCTTACGAGTGATGTAGTGGAGGCAGGATCCATACATAGCTTTAAGAAGAGGTATGATAAAGCTCATGAGAAGGAGGAGAGTGGATCTAGTAGCGACCAGCGAAGGGCGGAGCCAGGAGCTGTGGAATCGACCCTACAACCACAACTAGGTGAGTACACACACACAAAGCACATTAGACATGTTACATGAGGGCCCAGGGCTGCTGGGGGAGTATGGCTAGGGGAGTATGGCTGGGGAGTATGGCTGGGAGGTCAGACATGGAACTGAGTAAGTCATGCGTAATGACGCAGCAGACGTGTTTGATGTCTGCTGTCGTTACTCTGCTCTGGTGGCTTCAAAGGGATCAAACTCGCTCACTAATAAGGGAAATAAGGAGTTCGATACACGGGATTGACTAAAGACTCTCTTGCGTTATGGATGCGTGTGTACTCACCTATTTGTGGTTACAGGGGTCGATTCACAGCTCTTCTGTGTGTGTACTCATTTAGTTGTGGTTGCAGGGTCAGTCATAGTTCCTGGCCTGGGTGTGTATGTGTGTGCGTGAGTGTGTGTGTGTGTGTGTGTGTGTGTGTGTGTGGTGTGTGTGTGTGTGTGTGTGTGTGTGTGTGTGTGCATTTTCCTGAACTCAATGTGGTTGCAGGTTGCAATCAGGTAGTGGTTGCATCGGATACAGGCTCGCTGATGAACAGGCTGGCCTGTGTTCCAGAAAGTTTGCCTAAGCAACATAATGAACGTGTTGGGGATCCAATTTAGGCAAAATCGGTCCGATTGGTCGATTTGTCTTCAAAGTGACCACTGGGGTGTGAGAACCCACGTGACACTCTCCATCACTACTGATGGTGATGGTGGGTGATGATGATGGTGGTGGTGATGGTGGTAGATAGTGATCAGGTGGTGTTGATGGTGGTGGTGGTAATGGTGGTGATGGTGGCGTTGATGGTGGTGGTAATGGTGGTATGATGGTGGTGTTGATAGTGATGGTGGTGATGGTGATGGTGGCGTTGATGGTGGTGGTGATGGTTCTGATGGTGGTGTTGATGTTGGTGGTAATGGTGGTGATGGTGGTTTAAAGGTGGTGGTAATGGTTTATGATGGTGGGGTTGATGGTGGTGGTGATGGTGGTGGTGATAGTGATGGTGGTGATGGTGATGGTGGCGTTGATGGTGGGGGGTGATAGTGGTGATGGTGATGGGGGTGTTGATGGTGGTGGTAATGGTGGTGATGGTGGTTTATGGTGGTGGTAATGGTGGTGATGGTGGTGTTTGTGGTGGTGGTAATGGGTGATGGTGGCGTTGATGGTGGTGTTGATGGTGGTGGGAATGTTGATAGTGATGGTGATGTAGGGGATGGTGATGATGGTGTTAGTGATGTGATGGTAATTTATCAACATACAATGACCAGCTGGTCCCCGGGCCATCAGACTGGTCTCCAGACCTAACGTGGCAAAGTGAATGTGTTACATTTTTTGGGCGTATATCACACCCATATGGGCTGCTTCCCCGACCAGCGAACCGGTACTAAGGCGTAGCAAGTAGGGCCCCCTCGTTACGCTAGTCCTTGGTTCACCAGCCAATCCAAAAAAGACTGCAAAGTTGTGAAACGATGTGGTACCTCGTGAATTTATCCTAAGCAGACTTCCTTCAAATCTGGTTGCTACCCCGTTTCTCCTGCGTGTCTCTTGCTTGCATTGCCCTGTGTACATCTCTCTGTATGAAACACAAGCCACAGGGAAGTTGAATGATAGCTTGAGCTATCGTTCAACTCCCCTCCCCATGGCTGTTTGCATCTTGGATAGCTTGGTCTAGCGATTTTTGCATAGCTTTATATTTTGTACATACCTGATTGCTATTTGGCGAAGGAAATGCTTATATTTATACTCTCTGTGTTGCCTTTTTCAGTCGTGCTGCAGCCAGGTGTGCAGGCCAGGCAGCCAGGTGTGCAGGCCAGACAGCCAGGTGTGCGAGCCCAGGCAGGCACCAGGTGTGCCAGGCCAGACAGCCAGGTGTGCAGGCAGACCAGCCCAGGTGTGCAGGCCAGACAACCAGTGTGCAGGCCAGACAGCCAGATGTGCAGGGCCAGACAATAACCAGGTGTGCAGGCCAGACAGCCAGGGTGTGCGGGCCAGACGTAGCCGGGTGTGCTTGAAGGGTGGCCAGATGTGCGGAGTCAGACAACCAGATGTGCCAGGTCAGACAGCCAGGTGTGCAGGCCAGACAGCCAGATGTGCAGGCCAGACAACCAGGTGTGCAGTCGGAGCAGCCAGGTGTGCAGGGCCAGGCAACCAGATGTGCGGGCCAGACAGCAGGTGTGCAGTCCAAAGACAGCCAGATGTGCAGTCCAGACAGCCAGGTCAGTACTGGGCAGGCAGCCAGGTGTGCAGGCCAGACAGCCAGGTGTGTAGTCAAGACATCCAGGTGTGCTGGCCAGACAGCCAGGTGTGCGAACCCAAGACAGCCAGGTGTGCAGGCAAGACATCCAGGTGTGCTGGCCAGACAGCCAGGTGTGCAGGCAAGACAACAGGTGTTGCAGGCCAGACAGCAGGTGCAGGCCAAGACATCAGAATCAGTTTCTGGCAAGACAGCCAGGTGTGCAGGCCAGACAGCCAGGTGTGCAGGCCTGCTGGAGCTATACCTGTGTTCGTAATGTCTGAATACATATATAATATTATTATTTTATTCTTCATCCAGTAATATCTTGAAACTTCATTAATATCACTGTAACTTCGGTAATGTCATGAGACTTCAGTAATATCCTGAAACTTCAGTAATATCTTGAAACTTCAGTGGTTCAATGAGAAGTGGTCATTGAACACTTTCATCCCAGACTCAATGATTGACAGGTGGCCAGTCTCTGATGTAGTGGCAACCTCTTCTACATGTTTGTCCACATCACATAAGCAGCAATTACTTGGTGTATCACTTCTACAAGCTAAAGGAAATCACCTACCTTTCACCTCCAAAATATAAGCTTGCACCTTCCCAAACGTGTGTGACTGCTGGAACAATAATGAAGGTCAGTGAGACTGTGAGTGTTGGTAAAACACCTGCCACAAGCCTGTTGCAGCCTGTTGTGACACGTAGCTGTGCTATATTGAAGAGTAGAGCTAACAAACAATTTTAACAATGATATTCGTATCGGTATTTTATAAATTGATTGGAGTGCTACTCTGGTCTCGGAAGCATTTTGGTTGTTGACCAATGTAACTGACGACAGTAAAAATGACGTTTTTAAAGTATGTCTTCCTATAGTTGTGTATCACAAGAAGTTTCTTTACTGTCTTCTCCAATGAAAATTGTTCCTTTATAAGGTTTCTTTAAACTACCACGAAATCAGGTTTCATAGCACTAAGCTTAGACCCTAGGTGTCCTCAGAAGTTCCCGGAGTCAGGCTCATGGGAGGCCGGGCTGTGATGGCTACGTTCAACACACGTTGACGAGAAAACTAAAAAAGACACATACACATAGCAAATATTACCGATTATCTATCTGGTAGAGTATAAGCTAGGGCATTACATTATGACTTGTATAAGGAAGACAGAGCCTTAGGTACTCTCCTCACGATGCTAAATAATCCTGTATGACATACCACACGCATCTTACCTATTGACACCTAATGTGATAAATATCACAGAAGCGCCGTTGAGCCTGAAGAATGGGGCATCATGCAGCATATGGAAATATTTAATGAGCAAACGTTCATACACAGTAGCTTCATCTGTCCAGTACAAAGAAGAACGTTAATAGAGAGTAGTTTGAGGTAATCAGTCCTCATCCTGGAGTCGATATATTCTTCATTCCATGTGTCTTGAAGAAAATACCTAATATGGTGCCTTGGGAGAAGTGAAGCATATGCTGGAGTCAGGTGAGTAGAGAAAAAAGGGCGGCGGAGTGACAATGGTACTATAAATCCCTAATTAGTGTTCATGTGAAGATTCCCATATGTTGCATAAAGGTGTTTCATTCTTCAACTTGTCGGTTTTCAAACCATTTATCTGCATCTGTCAGACACTCATCATGGGATCTTATTGATATAAGAATTCTTCAATGCTTGTCCAAGCTTTGGACGAAGACCTACTTACACTAGTGGATGGTCCCACTGTAGGCCCCGCCTCCTCCTCTCTTCCACTCCCTGACTCACTTCTCCACCATGCTATATTCTGCCGGGTCACCATTTGGAGAAGACCCGGGCCGGATATACCGGCGAACATACAGCGTAACATACATAAGAACATAAGAAGGAGGAACACTGCAGCGGAGCCTGTTGGCCCATACTAGGCTACGTCGTAAATCTATCCCACTAACAGAATAATTGCCCAACCTAATTTTAATGTCCCCAAAAATAAGCTTTGATAATTTGGTTGCTCATCATGCTGTGTACTCAAATCAACCCTCTCTCCTTAATTTATCCAACCTAAATTTGAAACTACCCAAGGTCCTAGCTTAAATAGCCTACTAGGCAGACTGTTCACTCATCAACTACCTGGCTTTCAAGCAATACATGAGGAACATAAGAAAGGAGGAACACTGCCTTAGGCCTGTTGGCCCATACTAGGCAAGGTCATACAATCCGTCCCACTAACAGAATATTTGCTCAACCCAATTTCAATGCTGCCAAAATAAGCTTTGACAATTCTACCCACTCATGCGCGAGTCCACTCCAAATCCTTCCCTCTCACTCATAAGAACATAAGAACACTAAAAAGAAAGGAGGAACACTGCAGCAGGCCTGTTATTTATACTAGGCAGGTCCATCACAATCCGTCCCACTAACAGAATATTTGCTCAATGATTTCAGTAACTGCAGAAATAGCTTTAATTCTACACTCATGCATGAGTCACTCAAATCCAGCCCCTCTCGCTCATCAATTTATCAACCTGGTGAAACTACCCAAGGTCCTGGCTTCAATAACCTACTAGGCAGACTGTTCCACTCATCATGCCTATTTCCAAACCAATATCTTTCCTATCATATATAAATCCTAAACTTGCTCTAACTTGAATCCATTGTTGCGGAGTTCTCTCCGGAAGATATCCTCAAGACATATTTATATCCCTTTGTTAATACCCTTTCACTTGTATACCTCGATCATGCTCCCTCATTCTGCGTCTTACAAGTGAATGTATTTTAGGGTCTTCTTCGTTGTAGGCAAATTATTAGAGTCGATTATAGCTGATAACGCAAGCCATCTCGATAGGCATAGCAGGTGATTAATGATACTCAACATGGATTCACCAGGGGCCGTTTGCCTAACTAATTTATTAACTTTTTCAGTAAGGCTTTTGTTGATTGATCATGATCAAAATTCGATATTGTTTGGATTTTAGTAAGGCTTTTGATAGATCCCACAAGACTGTTAGTGGCGCTCAGGCATTGGGGAAAAGTGTTTTCATGGATCGAGTCATGGCTCCCCCAAGGAAGCAGAGGTGTGCTTTAATGGGTTAAATCGATGGGGACTGTAACAAGTGGGTTCCACAGGGATCGGTTTGGGCCCTTGTTTTTATAATATATATAAATGACCTTGAGAAATTACTAGTGATATGAGCATTCGCGATGACACGAAGATAGGTAGGATAATGATTCAACTAGATGTCAGGAACTGGGAGGATTTAGACAACTATTCCCTGGCCCAAAAAGTGGCGGATGCGGTTCAGTAATAATGCGGGTTCTGAAGCTCGGGGTGTCCATAACCCAGGCCTATAGGAAAATACGTAGAACTTACCCCTTACAGATTGCGAGAAGGATTTGGGGGGTGATGGTAAGCAGCAACCTTAACCAAGACAGCAATGCCTAAGCGTACGTAATAAGGCAAATAGATTACTGGGATTTATATCAAGAAGTTTAGCAACAGAAGTCCAGGGTTATATTACGCTTTATACATCATTAGTAAGGCCTCACCTAGATTACGCAGCTCGGTTTTGGTCCATATTACAGAATGGACATAAATTCGTTAGAAAACATTCGGCGTAGAATGACAAAATTTACATAGCATTGAAATCTTCCTTACGAAGAAAGATTGAAGACCTAAAATTACATTCCTTGTAAGACGTAGAATGGGAGACATGATCGGGGTATCAATTGGATGGGTGATAACAAAGGGGATATAAATAAGGTCTTGAGGATATCTTCAAGAGAACCCGCAATAATGGATTCAAGTTAGATAATTTGGGGGTTTAAAAAAGGATATGAAGTATTGGTTTGGGGAAAAAGGGTAGTTGATGAGTGGAACAGTCTGCCTAGTAGGGTTATTGAAGCTAGGACCTTGGGTAGTTTCAAATTTAGGTTGGATAAATTCATGAGTGGGGGGGGGTTGGATTTGGGGGTGGGACTCGCGCATGGGGTGGGGGAAATTGTCAAAGCTTATTTTTTGGGTAGCTTGAAAATTTGGTTGAGCAAATAAAACCCGTTAGTGGGAAGTTGGGAAGGACCTGCCTAGTATGGGCCCAGGGGCCCGCTTTTCAGTGTCCTCCTTTCTTATGTTTTATGTTCTTATGTTCTTCATAAGGAAGATTTCTAATGTATGTATTAATTTAGTCATTCTCGCTGAATGTTTTCTAACGAATTTTTGTCATTCTTTTAATATGGAGACCAGGGCGGGCTCCCTAATCTAGGTGAGGGGCCCTTTCTAATGATGTATAAAGCTGTAATAAAACCTCTGGACTTCTGTTGCTAACACTTCTTGATATAATCCAGTAATCTTTGCCTTATTACGTACGCTTGGCATTGCTGTCTTGGTTAGTTGCTGCTTACCATCCAAGTCCTTCGCAATCTGTATGGCTAAGTTCTACCCTTATTTAAAAATTATAGTCTTGGGTTATGGACACTCGAGCTTCAGAACCTTGCATTTATCTTTGAACTGCATCTGCCACTTTTCGACCGAATTAAGTTTTGTCTAAATCTTGAAGTTCTATGACATCTATGTTTGAATCAATTATCCTACCCATCTTGTGTCGTCGGGGAAATTTTCTCATATCACTAAATTCCCTCATCGGGGGCATTGATATAATTAAAATAACAAGGGCCTAAGGAAACCCCCGTGAACCCCCTTGTTAAAAGCCCCCTTCATTTTCCCTTTTTTCCCTCTCTGCTTCCTATTGGTGAGCCTTTACTCGACCATGAACACTTTTCCCCAATGCCATGAGTTTAAATTTCTTTAACAGTCTCTGGTGGGTACTCTATCAAAAACCTTACAAAAAACTAAATAAACAATATCGAATTCTTTATCTGATCAAAAACCTCAAAAGCTTTCGAAGGGGTTAAAAAATTTGATAGGGGAAGGCCCCTCGGGGTATTGGGTATCATTAATCCCAAAATTTTGGTTACTAGAGGGAAAATATCATAAATTGACTCTAGTAATTTGCCTACAATTGAGGTCGGGGGTTATTGGGGGGTTTGTTTGACGGGAGTGACTTGTCCCCTTTTTAAAAAAATGGGAATTACATTAGCCATTTTCCCAAATATCAGACCTCCCTGTTTGAAGAGATAAATTAAAAATTTTAGATTTGGGTTTCCCGGGATTTCCCAAATTTTGCATTCTTTAAGAACCCTTGCAAAAAAAAAAATCGGGAGGCGTTTTATTTTTTTTCAGTCGGTCCAGCTGTTTCTAATCATTTCGCTAGTGACTTTTGATATTCATAATTTATCTTCTTCTGGGTTCTGTAAAAAATTAATTTACGGGGGATATTATTAATGTCTTCCTGTGTTGAAAACCGAGAAAAAATAATTAAAAAATGGCCCATATAAATTCTCCTTGTCAGTAAGATCCCCAAAAAGTTATTTTTAAGGGGACCTATCTTACCCCTAATTTTTTGTTCTATAAACCTGGAAAAAATTTTTTTTGGGTTAGTTTTGAATCCCAGCAACTTTTAAATTTCCTTTGTCCCCTTGGGTTTTCTTATTCCCTTTTTAAATCCCCCTTTAAAGTCCCTATACTTAATTTTTGGATTATCACCTCTTTTTAAAAACATAAGAACCCCTAAGAATGGAGGGAAAACCTGCAGAAGGCCCCCCTGGCCCATCAAGGCAGGGCCTTATCAAAACCACCCCTACCTAAGAATTTACTCCTGTACTCGACACTAATCAAACCCCAGCCCCTCCCCTCCTATATTTGTCCCAAACTCTTTTTTAAAAACCACCCAAAGGGCCTAGCCTCTATCACCCCACTCCCGGGAAAATTGTTCCACGCATCTACAACTCTGTTCAAAAAAAGTACTTGCCTATGTCCTTTCCCAAATCTAAATTTATCCAATTTAAATCCGTTATTTCTGGTTCTTACTTGGTTCGATAAAACCCCCAAAAATTTTTTTAATATCTCCTTTGTTTTTGCCCCTCATCACTTGCACCTGGTTCTCCCCTCATTCACGTTTTCCCCCAAAAGGAAATTCAAGCCTAAGTCTATCTTCATCGGGGGATTTCTTATACTGTAAATCATTTTAGTCATTCTTCTTTGATGTTCTCCAATGGAACTATATCCCCTCCTGTGGGGCCAAGCCCCCGGGTGCATAATCCAAATGGGGCTCACTAGTGATGTATAAAAGCTGTAAAATAACTTTTGGACTTCTGTTGCTTATACTTCTTGAAATAAATCCTAGTAATCTGTTGGGCCCTTTTTGCGCACCCTTGGGGACTGTTGTCTTGGCTTTGAATTTTTTGCTTACCATGACTCCCCAAATCTTTTTTACATTCTGTATGATCAACTCAACTTCACCTAGTTTATAAATTCGAGGATATTTTTTATTACCCAAAGACTAGCACCCACACTTGTCCACATTGAACTTCATCTGCCCTTTTCCCGACCAAAACTTTTTATCCCAAAACCTCCTGGGTTCATTTG